>CAEGAD010006100.1:0-10636 GCA_903067055.1 Poeciliopsis paucimaculata | reverse complement strand
AACAACAGCTGCCGATTAAACTGAATTTTACAACCTTGACATGATTATATGAGTTGTTTTTACCGAGAAATCGATCAAAGAGCCGTGAAAATGGTCAGATCCTCTCTGGCTGCAATGCGCGCTCCCGACACCAGGGGAACTGATGTTCACAGGGGAACAGAATTTCACACAAGACCGGGCTTAGCAAGTTTTCTGGGGGAAACCCTGCAGCCTACCCAACTCTCTTGGAGAAAAACTGTGGGAAAAATTGACACTTTAATTAGGCTTAATTACTTCTATGCCACCAAACAGGAATTGGCTTTAACTTCTGTCAAGAAGGTTTGGTTTGTGCCAAAACTTTGAATACTTATCAATGGAGCTTATCAACTGAGCCTGTCTGACTGAACATAATACAGAGTCTTTCTCAATGTACTGGTTGGTGGCGATATGCAGAATTGATTGGAATACAAATATAATTTATATTTTTTACTGTGCATTGGAAAACAAGCTGCAAGCTGTTCTATGCATTAAATGTTTTCAGTGTAGGACTAGGTTTAATTATCGCCATCTTGCTTTCTCACCTGGAGATCCATCGTATGTTTTGACTGATTTCTTGATCCCTTCCAGTCAGAAAGACTAAATTCATTCTAAATTAGTAATTTTTGTCTCTAAATAACTTGAAAAGGCTTCAAGTGATTCAAATCAAGACTTCCTTCTTTTACTCCCATTTAAAAGCCTTGGTTTTGTGTTTTTGTGCAGATCTCCCTCAGTACTTGGTGTATAAACAGGAGGAGGATCTCGATGAATTCAGCAACCAAGAGACAAAGTCCACTCCAGTTAAAAAAGAACCAGAACATCAAGAGTTCAAAGAGGAAGAGCAGCAACTCTGCATCAGTCAGGATGAAGAGCATCTTGTGCTGAAACAGGAGACTGATGACATTTTGGTGAATCCTCTTAATGTGCAAATAATCTACTATGAAACAGAACCACAGAGGAACCAACTCATCTCTGGTGGCTCTGCTGAGGATGAGAACCAGGATCAGGAAGGAATCAATTCTGAAGACCCCGGAAAAAAGAGAGACGAAGAACAGAAACAAAAGGAGAAACGTAAGAAAACCAAACAGCAGAAAGGCAAAATTGACACTGAAAAACAAAAAAAGCACAAGAAAGCTCACCCAGGGCAAAAATTATATTCTTGTAACATTTGTGATAAAACCTTTTCTCAAAACAGTAACTTGATGAGACACATGTTAACTCACACAGGAGTAAAATCTTTCACATGTTCAACCTGTGGGAAAAGTTACAGACAAAAGTCTGGTTTAAATGATCACATGAGAGTTCACACAGGTGAGAAGCCTTTCTCCTGTGGAACCTGTGGGAAATGTTTCTCTAAAAAATCTAAATTAAATGATCACATGCGAGTTCACACAGGTGAGAAGCCTTTCGCTTGTGGGATCTGTGGAAAAAGTTTCTCTAAAAAATGTAAGTTACATGTTCACATGAGAGTTCACACAGGTGAGAAGCCTTTCGCTTGTGGAACCTGTGGAAAGAGTTACATTCATAGACAGAGTTTAACTGATCACATGAGAATTCATACAGGTGAGAAGCCTTTCTCCTGTGACACCTGTGGAAAAAGTTTCTCTAAAAAATCTAAGTTAAATGATCACATGAGAGTTCACACAGGTGAGAAGCCTTTCTCCTGTGACACCTGTGGAAAAAGTTTCTCTAAAAAATCTAAATTAAATGATCACATGCGAGGTCACACAGGTGAGAAGCCTTTCGCTTGTGGGATCTGTGGAAAAAGTTTCTCTAAAAAATGTAAGTTACATGTTCACATGAGAGTTCACACAGGTGAGAAGCCTTTCTCCTGTGACACCTGTGGAAAAAGTTTCTCTAAAAAATGTACGTTAAATGTTCACATGAGAATTCACACAGGTGAAAAGTCTTTCTCCTGTGGAACCTGTGGAAAAAGTTACATTTGTAGACAGAGTTTAACTTATCACATGAAGACTCACTCACACTAGACGCTTTAGGAACAAAAGATATTCGATCCGTTTTTTGTGTCCGGTCCAATGGAAAATCTGGTCGGATGATGTAAACAGTAAGTAGAAAACGTTAAAGTCAACAGATTCTTGCAGGCTGCCAGTGATTCACTGTGACTGTGTTTCACTGTCCGACCAAAATAAACCTGAGGTCTGCTTTTGCCTACCAGCTTGTTTTCCTTAATCCAGTTTTTTCTTTTACTTCTCAGTTGTATTTGTGCTTAAGCTCCACATCAGTATCCTATTAGATACTGAAGTTAAAGAGGGGAACACATTCAGACAGGATTCATTCATCTGTGGGTTTCTGTTTTTGTGGAGTTTTGTACCATGTAGAATAATTGAGTTTTGCTTTTACATTTTTGATGTTTCCATGTATGATTGGATGTAAAATACTTTACAAATGAAAGCAATGAAATGTTCTTGTTTTTCCATACATAAAACTCTTAAGATGTTTGTTTGAAAAAAAAAATCTCACAAATAATTTTGATCTGGTCAGATTTTGATTTGGAGCTAACCACAGACAGGTTATTATACTTTGCTTTGAGATGCAAAGTATATTATTAAAAGTGAATGTTAAAAAGTGTGCCAGTATTTTGAGCAGAATATGCTTTTTAATAAATGTTGATTCAAATAAATATTGATGGATTATTCAGTGATTGTCATCGTCATTAACTGTTGCCATATTTTTAAATGTCACCTTTAAGTAAAGCATCTAAAGATTCTTGCAATAACAGTAAAACATGAGTTCTTTTACACAAATTGAGAGTTTTCCTTTCTTCAATATCAGAATTCAATACATATTTTAAAAAAAGGTCACATTTATTAAATTTAGTCAAATTAAAGGTAATTTTTTATTAATTAGTCTGATTTAATATTCCAATCTCAAATGTAATGTTTTTATTGGTTATTAATTAATTCTACATTGTCAGAAACTACATGGGCAATTTGTACACCTGTTGGAAGAATTTTATAGTTTATTATCATTTATTTGTTTTGCCTTTATCTTATATTATCATCCATTTATTTACCTTTATATTTACATTTTTGATGGTGTGCTTTAAGTGTCTGAAAGTGTTTGCAGAGAAATTATCCAGAGGAACTGCAAATTATCTTATGAAATGTGCTTCTGAAGATTGTACAATCAAGTTGTGTGCATTTGAGTGTGCAGCTGTGCTTTGCTTCCCCTCCTTTTGGAGATGCACATTGTGTCTGTAACCAATAGGGCATTCCTGATTTTAATAAATGCAGGAAGGGGGGCCCAGTTGAAGCTCAGAGCAGAGGCCGAGCTGTGCTCTCCCTGCAGGTAAAAACCAAGATTCTGACTCCTGTCTCTTCTTTGTGTCTGTGTTCAGGTGTTTAGACCGAACAACACTTTTCAGTTATTGTATCCAGAGACAACACTGCAGACAATCTACAACACTGTAATGTGACACAAAAGCAAGTCAGAAATCTTTTTTGCATTTGAAGAATTTTTTTTTTTTTAAAACATCAAAAATCCATAAATTAATCAACTTGCCCAATGCCTCCTGTTGTTAAGAGCTTTGGATTAATGATCCTTTTCAGTTTTGTTGTCAAATTGTTGATTTTATGGCTTTAATTAAAGTGATCTGTCTTATAAATATATCAGACACAAAAAACAGGCCAATAATTTTTCAAAATAACCAGAATACTTTTATTGTTTTTATGGCTTTAATTCAAGTGATCTGACTTCTTCTCACATCTTGTCTCTTCAGTGACCTTTATTGATAGGTATTTTGTTTTCCTAAATAAAAAGAACCACAGACAACGTTAATTTCAATCAATTCTTCTGCAGAAGACATAAAAAAGCTACTTCCATAAGCACGCCCATGTCTTCTGACTCTCAGCATCAGGTGTGTTTAAAAGAGAATGGAATGTGGGAGAGTGATAAATCAAAGAAGGGGGAAGAAGGAACTAACATCCTACACACACACAGACAGTTTCACAGGACAGGGAGTATTCCAAGATAAGACAACAGCTGCAGTTTCAAGGTTTAGAGCACATATGTCTACTATCAAATTATCAAATTATGTGCAAGAATATTTTTTTCATACACTGGTTTGTAAATAAAAACATAGGTCTGATGTTGATTTAGAAAAACTGTATATTTATATTTTCATAATTGTCCTCACAATCGTAGGAAAAAATCCTCTTCGCCCCTAAATACAGAAAAGCTTCAGCTGCAGAGAAACTTCTGACTTTAACTTCATCATTCTGCTAAAGGCCTGGTTCACTACAGGCAGTTTAAGTCGGTCCCACCAACAGATAGAAAGAATGTCTGTCTTTATATCAGACATCCTGATTAAGACATGGTACTGACTGTCACCACGAGTGACGACGCAGCTCGAAGCCCCGGTACCACCCGGTACCACCGGCTGACGGTTCGTTCTGCTTCTCCTTAACGTTTCTACCAGGCGGGTTAAAGCCTCTGCTGACGGAATCTGGGCTGGAGGTGAACAGCTGTAAATGGAAGTTACTGCAGAACCTCAAGGAAGATTTGGGCCAGAACATTTAGAGTTCATAAAATAAACATCAGAAAAAATATGAATATCGATAAGGTAAATCTGTGAGAGGGAGACCAGGTTTATTTGCCAAGTTTAAAATCAATCACTGATTATTGGTTATTTGCTGTGATGTATTTGTGAACAAACCCAATTCAAACAGAAAGATTACACCATATTGTAGCCATGGCAACACAACAATCAAACTATCAAGATGATTCTTTAAACTTTTACAAAGTAAACTTCCTAATTAAATCCTAAACGTATATTTTTTTTTCCTCAGCTGAATGCATTAAATCGAATTTTATGACATTTTCATTCTCTATAAATTAATGCCACAGGTTTAGATCTATGGTCTGTGTTACAATTAAACCATTTCTAGGGGCCCCTGAATCTCTAGAGGGCCCTACCAGCAGCTGTTGAGTTTTCTTTGCCTTGATATCCCGGTCTTACAATTCTAGAGCTCAGAGTATATAGAGTTAAACCCCTTTGAGCTTTTTTGATCTATAAATCAGTCTGCAGCCAAGTTGTTCTTGAGGTTAAATAGATATTATTAGGGCTTAATTAGTAAAATGGCCGCAAATTTGCTTATTTCATAACTTCATAACCTTCGACCTTCTCTCCTCGGGTCTGTTTAACAACTACAGTCTCAGATCAACTCAGCCCTCCAGGACTGTCAGCAGAAACAGAAACTTTATACCTGTTGGGGAAAATATAGACATTTGCTTTGCATTTTCCCCACATGATGGCAATGACATAGTAGGATCCAATTAAATTCTTGATTAATATGGGTTGTTGCTGTGTTGTTGTACGGTGTTTTAAGATCTTAGGCTATTTAATGTGCCCTTTTTTCACTTTGAGCCCTTGCCCCTCCAAAGGTCTCTGCATGGCCCTGCTATTAGAACCGGCCCGCAGGCCACAGCGGCCACAGCAGCCCGCTGGCATTTTGCACGCACCAACTCTACATTCCCCACAATGCAACGGTAGCCAATGAAGCCGCTCACTGCAGCGAGCGGCTTCATTGTTCATCAGCAATCAGAGCAGCAATCAACTTTCAGGTACCCCCTCCTCAAAAATGGCTAAACGTTTAGTGGCTGCTGAGAACAGAGGGTTTCAGACCAGATGGGAGGCTGAGTTCATGTTCATGGAGGTAAAAGACAAACCTGCATGCAATGACGTCAGTATGCGTTAGTGACATCAGTAACTGGATGTAACAGTAACAGTTACTTATCGAAATCACTTTGCGTTACTATTTTCTTTTGTAATTAAATTTTACTTCTTCTCCGCACCTTGGGGAGAGTCTATGAGACAGTATCAGCAGCGACAGAAACAATGGAGGGAGATGCATTTTGTTGCTGGAAAAACAGGAACTATTTTGAGTTTCGCTCACCAAGTGCGATTATTAGTAGCGACTTTGGGCTTGTTTTTTTTTTAAAGTCACTTGTAGATTTAATGAGTCGCGGTTTTTGGGCTTAATAAGCAGACATAAACCCAGAATTTGTCTGACATCCAGTTAGTTTTAGTCAGACTCATAATCCATCCAGCTGTGTCTTTGTTAATGTCAGTTAATATTTAACCTCTGAATGACGTCAAGCTTCACGCTGCGCTCCGGAAAACTGCAAACATGGAAACTAATATGAACATCGCAATAAACGTGAAAACAGCCACAAATGAACGAGTCCGTAAAGTTGTGTAACTGAACACCATAGTAATTATTAATATTAAGATAAGGGTCACAAATCTGTGCAGCGGGACATCTGAGTTGTGGAGTCGCAGGAGGAGATCTGTGACAGCAAACACAGGGCTGTAACACAGAACCTGGAGGCTGGGGCGCAGGGGGCCCTAAAAACCTATTTATAATTTTCCAGACAATAAACACAAAAACACGCACAAATTCCTGAAGTTTTTTTGTACTGTTGTAACCATTAAACAATCTCCCCTCCAGTTCAACCACATAACTGGAGACACATTGTTGATGTTACCATTATAAAATAACATAATTAAGTATTGGCAAAGATCAATGTGTTTTTCACAGGTGACAGAGTGTTGTTGTTGTCAGCAATTGCTGAAAGTAACTAAAACAATTACTTTTACTCTAACTTGGTTACTTTCCAAATCAAGTAATCAGTAATCTTAGTTACTTTTTCAAGAAGTAATCAGTAATCTGATTAAAGTTACTTTTTCAAAGTAACTATGCCATCATTGCCTGTGGGACTGCTGTGTGGCTGTAATGAAAGTATATAATCTATCAAGCTTCTCAGAAACACACAAAGACAAGAATATGGACATCATAGAGCAGCACAATAATGCATTTCAGTTTTTAATCCACTTTAATTTATGTATTTATCTTGATATTAAGAAACATTTTGTCTTTCAAAGCAATTTATTTTTTTGTCTGTTTGCCTGTTGAAAATGTTTTTCCTTGAGGTTACTGACAGAGTCATAACAAAATATTGCTTTATTCATTTAATTATTAAATAATATACACTGTGTCAGGTCTTGGTTCAATAGGCTATGTACAATCATTTCAATATGTTTTAATAAACATTGAACCAGTCCGGCCCTCGGCTTGTAGCAAATTTGGTTTTTTGGCCCTCGGCGTATGCATAAGTTGGAACAATATCAAGCTTTAAGAGTCGTGCGCTTGCTGTCCTTCTGCAGGGTGTTGAGGGGGGCTGCAGGTGACCTTCAGTTATTTTTAGTAACACAGGATAACAAGCTGTGTCACATGTCCCTGTGTGCAGGTGCTATTATGGGGTGCAGATTGTAAAGTTACATAGTAAAAAATTAACAGCAATATGTTGGTTTATTCAGCCTGTGTTGATTTAATGTGTGTGTGTGTGTGTGTGCATGTGTGTGTGCGCGTTTGTTTCTAATACCTTGTGGGGACCATTTACCTGACGCATGCTACGTTGTGGGGACCCACTCCTCCTTGTGGGGACTGAAGCCTGGTCCCCACAAGGGGAAACACTGATTTTGGGTCAGGGGTCAGATTTAGGACTCAGGTGTGAAGGTTAGGATATGGGTAAGGGTAAGGTTTAGGCTGTAGAAATGAATGGAAGTCAATGGAAAGTCCCCGCAAAGATGGCCGCGCAAACGTGTGTGTGTGCGTGCGTGTGTGTGTAAATCCAGCTGCTGCAGCAGCTCCTGGTGGAACTTGCTCAGTCTGAAGGGGGCACTGTCTGCACCAGTTCCCTTTATGTTTTATTTTGGAGAAAAAAACAGGTTCATTTTTCAAAGTCATATTTTGATCATGCCATTAATACATTCATAAATGTCACAGCTCCAAATAATTCACAAGATAAATATTTTGTTAGCAAGCTAAATATTTAGCTCCAAGATTTAACATTTAATTTCCAAACAAAAAAATTCTATTTACTAACCCAATAATTAGGTTGAGTTAAAGATTTAACTTTTTTTTTTTTTTTTAAAATTAAATTAGGGTTCCTTTGAAAAATTAACCTACTTTTTTTTCCCTCATGACAAGTTGAGTAAACCAAAATATTGCTGTTAATTTATGTACCTTAACAGGCACCACATAAGGCAGGGCTCAAAGACACAGAAATCTGTGTAAGTTCACTTTGTGAACTTACTGTTTACAAAGTGAGATGTACCATAATTATTTTCCGAATGCTGTTGGAAATATCCAGTTTCTCATTCTTGACTGAAACAGCAGCCATTGAAATGGAAGCAGTGTACCAGTGTGGTAGTTCCTGGAAAACAAAATAAAATCATAATAGAAATGTGTATTTTGTCACATAAGATGTTCCAGTGTGCCAAGTCCTGTTACACCATAATTTTACTATGTCCCTAATTTTTCTTTCCCCTTCAGGTTTGACATTCTGTCCTCCGTACATCCCACAGCTGGACCAGGTTACTTCATCCAGGCAGTCTGCCTCAGTGGACCCACTTACTCAAGGGTAGCACAGAGCAAATTATATTAAAAGACCATGATTCAACTCATTTATTTAAACATTTATTTCAACATTAAACATTTATTTCAACGTTATTTAAACACTATTTATTTACATTTTCTCCACACAGCTCTTCCATTCAAAGCCTTGGCATCTACTATTGCTTTTAGTTTTATCACAGAAGGAGTCATCTTCCTATACATCAGTACATTCACATTTTTGCTCAAGAACACAGTCCTTAGTCAGTCATTCACTAAAGTCCTTCATCATGGGAGAGGCTCCTGTGTGTGTGTGTGTGTGGGGGTGTGTGTGTGCGTGTGTGTGTGTGTGTGTGTGTATGTGAGCCTCAGTCGACGGGGCCCTGGAAGATGAGTTTGACGTAGCCCTGCTCCCCCGTCAGCCAAGTACCGCAGAAGGGACAGGCAGCGTGGAAGGCATGCGTGCCGTGGGGCAGAGGGATCTGGCTCCATCCCTCTACCGTCTTTTCAGAGCACACATGGCCACAGGGGCAGAAGGCATGTGTGGGGGGGCCGGCATCCAAGTACAATCCACCCTCACAGCCTAACCACAAAGGCACATAGGGGCCCACCCTCCTGCACATTGGACACTCTCTCTCACCAGTGCTGGCTGGTGCTGTGCCCGCTGGGCTGGTGGGCCCCGTCTCCTTGTGATTGCCCCAGTTGTGGTATCCGTGCACATGGCCACAGTTGAGATAGACCCAGGGCTGCTTCTTGTCGACAACCTCGCGCTGGGCCAGGCTGGGGAATGCCAGGGTATTGAAGCCAACGGGGCACTGGGGGCGAGCGGCGTTCAGCTCCTGCCGAAGGGACTCCAGCTGCTTGAGGGTGGGAATGTGGCGCAGTCCGGCAGGAGTCCGCCAAAGCAGGGTGACCCCACACAGGTCGATGAGAGAACCATCCTGGAGAATGTTTGACTCGTTTTCAACCTGAAACAAGACCAGAGGAAGACAAAGAGGTAGAAAAACATTGTTAGAAAAGAGCATCACTGTCTGATTTTCCGTTCCAACACCAATAATCTTCTTAATCTTATCCCTGCATCGTCCTAAAGGTGTTTAGAACAGATTGTTCTGCTGTAGGGGAATGGTCAACTCAGTTTAGATGCATCTTTTCAAGGTCTACATTATAAACCACAGTTATGGTCACAGATATCCGTGACTCTAGCAGGTTTAAAGTAATCTTTAATTTGACCAACATGTTTGTTTTAACTCGGTATTAATGTTTTGCAGAAGTTGAGGGCAGTAAAAATTAGGGTGATAGCACAGAGACCTTCCAACTGCTTAGAGTTAATCACCAAGAATAAATTATTGAAAACATACAAGGAGGATGTGATTACTGTAACGTCAACAATTTATGACATGCCATTTCAAATAAATGAATAGAAACTGATTATTAAAAATGGATACTCTTTCAATTGTCATTTCTTTTCCTGATCAGAATCAAACTGCTTGGTTGAATAGAAATAATTATGAATAATTTGGGGATTATATACATTTATAGCTATAATTAACGTCTTGGCCTCTCCCTCAAATTAACGGCGAGGTCGTGCGACCCACACCGGGCAGCTCACCCTGGAACGCTCAGGGTGCCAAGCCGAAACGGGAGTCTCGCACTGCGAATCCGATGAGACGACTAACAGGGAGAACCCCGCACCTGGACGAATCAGCCTGGCCGGCTCTGAGCCGAAACCAACTTCAACACCTGCTCCGCCAAAGAAAGATAAACGAGCAGCTGCAACCAAAACGGCTCCGTCAACCCCGCTCCCAGGGACAAAGCAATCAACCCAAGCCTCAAAACAGCCTGACTCCGTGGGAATCCCACTGAAAAACAGATTTTCTGCACTCCAGCCTGAGCCTCTGAGTGAAACCTCACCTTCTAACATCAACAATGAGGCAAGAACAACACATCCACCCCCCAAAGCTCCAAAGGACAAAGCGACCACCAGGAAAACAAAAGGTATCCCAAAAGTGCTTATTGTTGGAGATGAGGCAGTACATGGAATCAGTAACGTTTGCAATCCAGGAAAACAAGAGTGATGTCTTTTCCTGGTGATACTGTATCTGATTTAACTAACAAAGTGCTCTCTCTAACCACTGATCAGCCAGATACCGAGACTTTAGTTGTGCATGTTGGAGCCAACGATCTGGCAAAGCAAAAGTCTGAGA
>CAEGAD010006097.1:0-10400 GCA_903067055.1 Poeciliopsis paucimaculata | reverse complement strand
AGATATATATATAGATATATATATATATATATATAATGTGCATTTTACACAAAGGGAAGTAGTGTACCAGAGGACTATTAAATACAACTTGGCAAATTGATTATGACAGAGAAACTTGTTTGTTCTCATGATTGTGAGCTGTGGAAAAATGAATCAATGATGTCTGTAATATAATGTAACAATAGTGCTTCGCCATACCAAATGGCAAACCAAACATTAAAATAAATTGCCTAACCTTTGCAATTTGCAGTCCCAGAAAGAGGAAAAATGACAGATCATGGCTTATTATTCACTTAAATATCCTATACATAATAATGATGTCATCAATAAAGAACACAGTCTCATCGCTCATGCAGTTTTCAGAAGAAAAAAAAATTAAGCAAATCCCTTTTTTTTTCTTTTTTTCAAATCATCAGTTCAAGTCCAGGCCTTTATTATTCAGGCAGAAAAAAAGAACAAGTCTTTAAAAGACTCTAAGTAAGACAGAAAGAGGGCAGCAGCGAGAAAATAAAAGAGGCTGAGAGGGGATGAAGGAAAGAAAGAAAAATGTCCCACATTAACTTTCTGTTACCAAAAGGCAGTCATGAGTCCATTTGTCCCCTAATGTGGGTAGAAGTTGACTGAAGAGGCATTTCAGTGTGGTTAACGTGCTACGTTTTGGGCAATCAGCAAACCAACTATATTTCATCTGACAAATAACAGAATTACAGCTGTTGCGTTGACAGTCAGTACTGGTCTTTCATTACTGACTGGAATTTGATGAGAATTCTTCTTGACTGAAACTGTAGTAAAAGCTATTATAACATTAATGTGAACACAAAAATCTTTTTAGCTCTTGGTAAGTACATTTGCCCCAAGATTGAGGATGTGGGATCCTCTTTTATTGTCCTGCCATAGATTGAAGTTAGATTCATTTGGATTACTCAGAAAAAGACCCATTAAGAGGCCAAGCAAAGGTTCCATTGAGCTAAATAGATCAAATAAAATCTGCAGATGAAAATACTATCTTTACCAATCCACACTTACAGTAACATATAAAAGCAATAATGCTTTGAGACTCAGCTGCTTGTTTTTGGTTCCAGGTAAAATCCAACAGCAGTAAAGAGCAACCTGCAGTATATGGAAAGCCAGAAGACTCACAATTTGTTTGCTTTGGATTTCCCAATGGCTTTTCATAAACATGTGCATTTAACACGCTCCATCAGACTGAATAATGGTACCAAAGGAGAGCTATGTAAAGCATGTTGCTACAGTGGTGATTGGTTAACACTGTATTTATTTTGTAATTTATAACCACAGTAAAGTTTAGAGTTCTGTAAGGTTTTTCATTTTGAATAACTACAATGGAAAATCCTCATAATTTATTTTTACCATTTTCATACAATTAGAGCAATGTTTGAGTTGTGAACTTTATAAAATGATTTACAATTGACACCATTAATACATATTGGCTGTATCATATTGAAGCACCAAATACTGCCCTTCAGCTGCAGTAGGTGGACTCTGTACATCACAGGTGTCAAACTCCAGTCCTCAAGGGCCACTGCCCTGCAACTTTTCGATGCGCCTTTACTGCACCGCACATGAATAGAATAATTAGGTCATTAGCAAGGCTCTGGAGGACTGATCTACACAAGTAGGAGGTAATTAAGCCATTTCATTCCAGCGTTTTGTACCTGTGGCACATCTAAAAACTGCAGGACAGTGGCCCTTGAGTGCTGGAGTTTGACACCCCTGCTACATGAACTAAACAAACTAAAAGAAGTCATTGGCCCCAGCTTCTTTGAGTTGGCCACTGACTTATCAGACTGAAGAAATACTGATGTGTTGCTCATTGCAGTCATGGAAAGAGAAATATACTCTACCCATTTTTTGAGTTTAAATGATCTGTTATTTAGTTGGCTCTAATTTCCTTTAGATGTAACCTCAAAAGCAGAAAAATACACATTACTGATTTCATCATGTTCTTATTTTTGTTAAGCTTAGGTGAAGCCATCTTTTCACTTAATTTTGTCTAACTTTTTATCACCACTGTTTTGAATCTTCCTTTCATTTTGTTTAAGACACATTGAATATCTTGAATACTCTATGAGGACAGTGTAGAGATCCCTCCCGCTCTTTAGTGACACTGGGCTGATTGATGCCTTCCGTTCTCAATGATCACACATTACAGAGCACATTGAGGCATATTGTGCATTTCAGCAAGGGTCATTTTCAGGGAGCCGTTTACTCTACCTCTGCAGAAAATCTTAAATAAATTTAATTGTCTGCATCCACCATCAGAAATGACTTTATGCATTTTGCTTCATAATTAAGAGCTTTCACATCCATAAACTTAAATCACTGTGCACAGCTGTTGAGGTGTAATTAAAGCATTAAATATGTGAACGATCAACTCCTGCTAAACAAGATGACACCCCCGATACAGAACTTAGAGGTGAATCAGAAAGCTGGCTAGGCTTTTTCTGAAACCAAGAGCCAAGATTTGGGAGGTTTTTTTTTTTTTTTTTTTTTTCCTATTTTCATCAAATTCAGATGCTGTCCCCATACATCAAACCAGCTCTCCTCGGCGTTAGTAGCTGAACTGATGCTAACACCATTAACTGATGATTTAATGACATTGTGGATAAGGACAGACATCCTCTTTCTATCACTTTTTTTCCGATCACTGCCTGCTGGCTGAAGATGCAGTGAATCTGTATGTTTTTGAGGATGAGGGCAGTCACAGTGGTATCTCATCCACCTCCATTACGCCAAGGTCACTCCATTGCATTTCTTAATGTGATCAAGGAAAGTGTCACTTTTGCACTTCTCTGGCAGTAAATAAGAACTGACTCTAATTTGAATGTAGTGTACCAGAGGCCCTTTATGGGTTGTTAATTTAGTGTTTAAATACATTTAACAGTTGAGAGAGAGTACTGATTAGGCCAGCTCTCCACACGAAAGCTGTTTTTCTCTCCACATTATTATTATCCTGATGTAACAAATGAACACAAGACCTTACTTAGAATCAGGAAACATCTCGCAGGCAGTAAATCTACAACTTATAGTTTGCAGAAATTATATCTACATATATATATAATTTACTCAAATGGTATATAATATTCTGTCTTTATATTGTGTTTAAAGAATCAAAAAACATTTGTAAGAATTATAATTTATGAGTCAGAAATAATAGGAAAAGAGCATCAACTAGAGAATATAATGTTGGGGCAATGCATGGAGATTTGCGTGTGTGTGTGTGTGTTAGTCTGTTGTAATTATTTGTGCTCAAGAAAAAAAAAAAATTCAAGATTATCTATGGCCGTTAACTCTTTTTAAAGTTAATTTCTTTAATTTTTGTTTCCAACCTATAAAATAACACAAAATAAAATGCAGGCTCCGCCACCCAAGAAAAACGAAACAGGTAAAGTTGTTTAATATCCACTGATAGTGTACACATTTCATTTTGAGTCATTCTCACCTGCTAAAACGAGCTTACATGGGGTGTTCATATGCCAAATGTTTTCCTTTTGTCGCTCTAAGGATCTATTCACTTTTCAACAAACTTGGCCTGATAGGCTATCTTTTTGCTACATGCAAGGAAAATATTGCATGTAACAAAATTTCCGCATAACTTTTCTTTTTAAAAAAAAAAATGCAAGTTAACAAATTGATGACAAAATTTCTTCAGAATATGATTACTGAACCAAAAGCGACCAAATGATAAAACTCTCAGCAGCTCACTACATAGATTGGCCATGAAAGCCATTAGGGCCCAGTCACAACACAGATTTCTCCTGACATCTAATGCCAGTTATGAAATCGAAGGATAAGTTAATGTGTCACAGTGGTATTGATTTTTCATTTACCTCTCACCGGCTCCACTCTCACAGCTGGCTGGGACCCTTTTCCTCCAAGTTTCTGAAGAGATTGCTGGTTCTATGCTGACATAGGGCAACGTGAAATAACGAGAGACTCAAGGTGAGTGTTGATGAAGGTTGCTAGACCTGATTACATGTAACATGCAATTGTTGTTTTTTAGTGGAGCTCTGACATCATTAGTTTTCTCTGTACAAGAACGAATGGATAAATAATATTTTATTGGAGAACATTTATTTTACAGTTTTAATATAAATGTTTTTTTTAATAATTTTAACTAAATTAAACTTATATTAGTAAAAAATAATTTTAGTGTACTGAACAACATGAGATCAGCTATAGCAAAAACAGAATGAGTGGCTCAAAAATTCTCTGCCTGGTTCCTACGAGAGGAAAAACACGCTCACGTAACAACAACACGGTGCTCAATGAGCTATGTCCTCAGTTCTATATGAGATTGGTTAATACAAAAGCTTGGTGGTAAAAAACATTGTCCTGCTCTCGGTGACAAAGACAAAGTGCCCCCGTTTGGCGCATATGCGAGTCAAAGGGACAGGTGATGACGGGGAGGGAGACCAGGGAGGGAATTTGAATTTCACATCTAGGAGGAGGCAGCTTGTCATTAAAAAACCTTAATTTCAGTGTCAGGTAGACTTACAGGTGATCCATCATCCTGTCAGAAGAATTTTATTTTGTTTTAAAGGACTTCAAGACAGCTTCCCTGACTCTTTACTGCAATTTCAATTAGTTTTAAGGCCAATTAACAGAAGAGCCTACTCCTATTTGTGTGGTCAAGAGACACCTACTCATCCAGGCAGATCGGAGGAAAAATAATATAACATTTAATTGAAAACTGAACAAATATCATGACTCTTTTTTTTACCAGTTTTATTAATAGGAAATGGTGGTGCTTTTATTTTGTACCACCAAGAAGCTTCACAATGGGACTTGTGGATGCCTTTTATTGGCACATTTCTGCATAATAAAAGCCTGTCAGCTCCAATCTCTCCAAAAGGACACACTCAGAAAATAAAATGGATCAGAGGGGACCTGAGAGTAGGACACACATTAACCCAAATAAGCTCTGACAAAACACCATTACCTTCTCCTGTTCACACAGTCACATACAGGACAGCTAATAGTCTCCTGTCCCCTGGAAAAATCCATCCAAATCAAAAGCAGAAGCACAGACAATAAATATATGTAGATTTGCAGCCTGTTTGTGGTGGGAAAATAATTAACAGGAACCACTTTTGCGCAACTAAACATTTTTTATTCCATTAAATGTGCATGAAATGTGATTTTATTCTTTTTGTTGCCCCATCTGTAAATCTTGATCAATGATCAAACTACCAGTGGAGACAAAAAAAAAGTTGGTCAACAATTAAAACAAGGGTTTGATTGCTCTAAGGCTAATTTAGAGCCTGTATTGATTATTAAAAATTGCATAATTGCTAACATTTTAAATATATGGAAAAACTAAAAAAGGCTTTTTATTTTTCAAAACCCAAACACCATTACCTTTTTGTTTGCTTTTATATAGTTTTATCATCTTAAAGCCCTGTCTCATTTACAACAAGAAACAAACTTTATAGTTGAACCAAAATTTTTGAAATCTATCTTATTGTGAGTAGAAAAATCAATCAAACGTATAATTGCAGTAAGATTCAAATTGGTGAATGAAGTAATTTTCACCTTTGTCTTTGTTTTAACTTAACGTTTTTCTGAGCTTGTGTTGTTTAGATAAAGATCATACTTCATCTGAATGTATTTAATTTGTTAAAAATGACATATTTTTATGTAAATGTTGCAGACAAAGTCAAAAGCAGCAAAAGGTACAATTTTTAAACAAGCAGTTTGAATTTTTGCTGTCTGTTCAAAATGCTCTGACGCTCTATGTAATAACTTTCTCTGGTTGAACACAACTTCTATAAATAAAAATAAAAGTTGCTGTGAAAATATTACAGTTGATATTTTTTGCTAATTCAGTGAGAGGCGTGTAAATGTAACATTTTTTTTTTTTTATTTTATTTCGAATCCCCTGAGCTAAAATGTTTTATATAATCCAACACTGTATGCCATGTCAGACTCTCTGCACCCTTTAGATGCTGAAGGATGACAAGCCTCAGATGGATGTGACAGCAGCAGTTCAGTCACTGCATGCTGCTGCTCGTGTTGTAACTCGGATATATAACCGCTGGCGTCTTTACATCACACTGACTAAATGGACAAAAATGCCAGGGCAGCAAAAAAATGTCGAACAAAACGCGAGGCTTCATTAGCAGAACCTTCCCAGCATGCTTTGCAGTGACAAATGATTGACTTGGAACAATATCTAAGGCGATCAGGATAAAGTACCAGCCATTTCAAGGCTCAGCAAAATTCAAATTCTAATTAGACCTTCCACCACATTCCAAATAAAAATGGGTCCCTGGGTGGTTCACCCAATCAGGTGTCTCTCGCAGACCACTGAAACAAAACGAATAAAGAAAATGATTAAAGTGATAACAAAGGCATAAAATTCAAATTATAGCAGCATCACATCTGGGATCTTTGTGTCACCGCACTACTGTTTCTGCTCTCTGTCATTTTTTTTGACTTTCTCCAATCCATTTACACAAATCACCCACACGCAGACGCACAAATACATGTGCAGCATGCCATGCTTTCTGCACGAGGGCGATAAAAGAACAGAAGAAAAGCCAGGGAGCCATAGAAGGAGCTAGAAAGAGGCAGGGAAATTAAAAGGTAGAGAGAAAGATCGCAAGGAGGCTCTCAGCTTTGAGGTTATTAATGACTCCTCAAAAAAGTGCGCCTTTTCCAATCTCTCCGAGAAGCGCTTGAAGGAGCCCACAGATGAAGCTGACCTTCACAATGTTCTTTGGTCTTTAGTTAAGAAATTCACTCACCATTATGGCATCATTAGGGAAACAAGGATAAAATTACTCCATGGTTAATGACCTATAAGATCCTCACCAAAATTTGTTTCAGATCTAATAAAACTGAGCTTAACACACTCGAATGAATTATGAGGACTGCTACACGGGGGCATTAAAATGTGGGGAAATAGATTTTCTGAAGCTAGGAGGACTGGACGTTTCAAATCAGATAGTAGAATGGAATTTTCTGGGCAATAAATTCTACCATGTCTCAATTTCATTTTTTTTTTTTTTTTTTTTTTTTTTTTTTACCTCACAGAATTTTTCCAGCTATGATGGAATCTCTGAGTGGGATGGCCTCTAAAAATTCATTGCCAATTGCCATCGCTTCCTCTATCCCCCTTAAGGTAGATAGATTGATGGATGAATGGCTAAATGGGCAAATAAGTGGAGAAAAGCATAACTGAACGGAAACTCAAATGTATGATGGAAATAAATGATTAGATACACATATAGATACTTTAAGAAAGTGAAAAAGGCACGGCAAAGAAGAAACGGTAAGACATAAAAACTTTCTAAAACATGTACAGGCCTTAGTGCTTCTGTTTTTAATACTCGCCTTTAAATTGAACACTCACTAAGCATCATTAGGATGACTTGGAAATGAGAGAACACATAAAATGTATTAAAGGGCAGATGTCATAATTACTATTCTACTGAACTGTGTTCAAGTTCGTAGCTTGAGTTAAACATTAATTTATATTATAGAAAGTGAGAAATTAGTGAAATAAAAAAGAAAACAAAAACGCCAAGTGCAACCCGTGGAAAGTTCCAAAAGAGTGGTGATGGAATGTCAAATTCAACATCCAAAGCACAGCAAAATGGCCACCAAACGCAAAAGCAATGACAGCAGTGTTTAGGTCAAATGTTTGCTTATAACGTAAATATTTATATGGTGAGTCACCAAGGGAGGCATACAAAAACAGGAGAACTGTTGTCTCAGTCTCAAAGCAGTAGTTTGAAGACCTATGAAACCAGCACCCTACCTACAGATTTAAAACCACTCATGAACCCAATTTGTCTGTTGTTGACACACAGTGATAAATGACAACTGGTGACAAAACTTGTACTTCAAAACGCTGAAAGTCTGACAGCATTCAGACAGATGTCGTAATTTCTGCTCCACTTATGACCAGCATCATTATTCCATTGTATTTTGTTCTATTGTAGCAATATAATAAGTACTGTCACCACTGCCTGTTTTATACTAACCAAAGTATAAAAATTTGGTTATTATAAACCAAAGTTTATACTTTGTTTTATACTAACTAAAGTATAAACATTAGTTAGTATAAAACTAACTAATGTTAGTTAGTTAGTTAGTTAGTTAGTTGCACATTCACGTTCAGTGAATGTGCAACTAACTTTACTCTACATAATTAGTACAAGTTTTACTTGTGAGGGTTTAAGCTAAGCAATATAACTGCCAAATATTATTACAAGTTGTACTTTATGAAACTGAACCTCTGTAATCCTCTACATGTAGAATGCAAAAATGTACTTAAAGCTACTAATACATTTGTGATGGATTAAAATTAAATTAACATCCTACAATAATTAGATTTCAGCTGTAGAGAGAAACATTCATTTTGCTCAGACAAGGAGAAAATACATGCAGTTGAAACTATTTATTTAGCTTAAGCATGGAAGAAAACTGTTTGGAGAGTAACAAAAACAAAAAAACAAAACAATGTAAGCTAAATTATTTTCTTAGCTGATAAATGTGTTGCTCATCACCTGTGTAGGTGTCTTGTGATCTATGTTGTTTCTCTTTTTCCTCAGCTTTGGGTTGTTCCTTCCTACTCTTGATTCCACGGTGCTCAATGTTTTCCTGAATGATCTATACAGCAACATTGATCTCTCCCTTTTCTGTGTTGCCAGTCAACAACCATCCATCCATTTGAACAATATAAAATACTCACCATCTTTTTTTTTTGTCAAGAAATCAGTATACTTTTGTATTAAAGCCATAGACGATGACAGGCATCAAGATGGTGCGATTACTGTTTATACACGAGTGGATGAACTTTTACCGATTTGGGATTTTAACTAAAAAGGCATGTTTTGTTTCAGAAAATGCATTTAGAATACTAATTTGTTTTGAAAAACGTATTGTGATTTATTTCTGTTTCAGGATTTTTAGATTTACTGACTTAAAACAATTATGATAGAGCTTACATGAACCAATGCACATTGAGCTCCATGTTTAGCATTGCAAATACCTCTTTTTTTTCTTTTCTTTTGTTGTTTTCTGTTTTAACCCTTCTTGAAACTAGTTTGTGTGTTTTGGTTGCAGCCCCAGAGAAAGGGTTTGTGAGCTAATGGCATTTGCTCTCTTTAAACTTTAATCTTTCCTATTAATTCCCTGCAACTGGAGAATGTGCGAGAGTTAATGTTCCATGAACGTGTTTCTCACTCTGCAATCTCTTCAAGCTAATTACCTTCAGGTGCTAAATGGAGGGAAATTGCAATCCATTTGGAAGGCAGAATTTTTACCTCCCCTTTGCCTATGAAACACTGTGGGTGCAGTTAAAAAGAAAGAAAATCAAACATAAGAAGCCAAGCTCGAGAGTATGTTTAATCAGAAATGGACACTCAGGCAGGGCCCTGATTGGTTCTTACTTTACCAAGGTAGCTTTGGGAGAGTAAATTGCTTCCTGTGGCTTCCCGCCTCACTGCTTATTTTGCAGGTCAGTTGGAGGTCAGCAGGTGCAGCAGTGGACAAAACACTGAGCAGATGTTTGATTGACAAAGATCACACAGATTGGCAATCAAAGTATTCTGATGAGAAAGGGAAATGCTCACTGAATGGCCATTTCATCAAGGAGATACAGAAGAAGTCAAACTGCAAATTAAAAGTGGAGAGTAAGAGTGTAGCAGAAACCCAGCCGCTTGTAAAGAGAAAACATTAAATATCGGGCTGACACAGTATTTGTCATTGACGGAAACAAATGGATACTAATGGCTCCCAAGTCAATCACTAATCGGTAAGGCAAGATGAACGGGCTTGTTGCAGGCAAATAGCCTTGATAAGTTTTAAAGGTTCGCCTGTGGTGAAGGGTTGAGTGAGGAGGAAGCAGGGAGAGATAGGGCTGAGGGCTGAGCGAGCAGCGGGGGTCTTTTACCCTCCTCAGAGGAGACCAGAGCGTGGAGGGTCACTTTGTCCTCCCTTTGATCTCAGTCTTCAGATGGCCCAGCAGGAAATCAAAGATGAAAGGAGGTTCAGACTACTGTCTAATAAACACACAGACAAAATACCCTCATTTGCTGACACAAATCCACTCTGGATATGTAGAATCAAAGGATAATTCATTCATAGATACCAACAATCTTTGTCCACAGTGCCCATTGTCACGGCACAAAATCTTAATATAACTTCATTAGTTTTTAATCCATTAAAAAAAAAGAAATTACAAATATTTTTTTTTCTTTTCCATTTTTTTTGTGATGTACTTTAAATAGTTATTGCAGTGTTTAGGCATGACAACAGAGCTTAATTTAGCACTCAAATATATGTGTTATGACTGCTAATGTTATTTGTGTGAAGTAAATTAAATATTCTTATAATTCAGTCAAAAGGGAGTTGGTTTCTCATGTCTT
>CAEGAD010006085.1:0-17264 GCA_903067055.1 Poeciliopsis paucimaculata | reverse complement strand
CTTTCATCTCCCCTACCGTACCAAAGTAAAGAAACTACAGCGCCCCCAAGCGGAATGAGAGGAGTGAATTCAACATCTATGGTTAGCCTCACCCATTACTGGTTTTCTTAAGGCTACGCAGTCGCTCTCCTAATCCCAGTTCCCTTCATATTGGGCTTGTGGAAATGTAACCTCTCCCCAAGACAGCAAAGGATAAATTCTGACACTGGGTGTAATGCAAAAGCTACAATCACTAAACAGTTGATATCAGTAGCAAAAGAAAGTTTATTTTACAATGAAGGTAAAATATCAAGCACAAGAAGAGAAAAAGAAAAAAAAAACATAAGGAAGCTTTAAGCTTCATAATCCCTAGGCCAAAACAACAAATAAAACACCCCCTTTTAATTGTAAAGTAAAAAGCTCATTTTCTAGAACTGAATCTACAAATCTTGAACTGACTGGCTATCCCCAAACAGTAAAAAAAACAACTATTTAGAACAAAAATGGCAAGAACCCCTATCACCTTCCACAATCCTGCTCACAAATAATTCCATCGCGTGTCGCATAAAACCAGCACAAACCTAAACCACACAAATATAGGCCGTATACGCGCTATGCCAACTTATACAGAGGATCTATTCCGCTGTTGCTTTTTTTGGTTTGTTTGTTTTTTTTTGTTTGTTTTTTTTTGTACAAATTATGCTGAATACTAAAGACGGAAAAGCAAAACCTACCCATGTGATCCACGGGAGGAGGGGGATGGAGATTCAGGTGTTGTCAGTCAATCAGTCAAATTTTATTTATATGACACATTTCAGCAACAAGGCATTTCAAAGTGCTTTACATCATAAAAAACACAAAGTCATGCAACATAAAATCAACAATCAGAACATGACATTAAGTCAAGTGCCATCATTAAATTCTTGATTACATTTCAAATACAACTCTGAACAGGTGGGTTTTTAGTCGAGATTTAAAGGAAGTCAGTGTTTCAGCTGTTTTACAATTTTCTGGAAGTTTGTTTCAATTTGAGGTGGAAAGAAGCTGAATGCTACTTCATAACTTCAGTTTTGTTTCTGTTCAGCTGGAGAACGTTTTGGCATATCCACACATTTATCTGTTCAAAGCATCTGTTCAGTGATTGCATGGTTTCAGAGTCTCCTGGTGACATCATAATGTAGAGCTGCGTATCATCCGCATAGTTATGGTAGCTAACATTATTTTCTGTTATAACCTGAGCTAGTGCGAGCGAGCATATAAATATTGAATCAGAGGGGTCCTAGGATTGAACCTTGGGGTACCCCTCATGTGACCTTTGACCTCTTTGATGAGAAGTTTCCAATTGAAACAAAGAAATCCCTGTTCTTTATGTAAGATTCAAACTAGTTAAGCACTGGACTGGAGAGTCCAACTCAACTTTCCAGTCGATTCAATAAAATGTCGTGGTCGACAGTGTCAAAAGCTGCACTGGGGTCCAACAGAACCAGCTCTGTGGTTCTCTCACAGTCCGTATTTGTATGGATATCATTGAACACTTTTACGAGGGCCATCTCCGTGCTCTGGTGAGCAGGAAAACCAGATTGGAAGGAGTCAATGCAGTTGGTCATCATTAGGAAACTATTTAATTGTTTACAGACAGTTTTTTCAATAACTTTGCTGATGAATGGGAGGTTGGAGTTGGGCCTGTACTGTACAAATCCCAAAGCCAGTAGTGATTTGTCCATATTGTTCTTTTTTGTCAGTGGTTTGATAACTCCTGTTTTCAAAGCCGGGGGTGAAACACCTGATGAGAGCGATGAGTTACTATTTGGATCAGATCATTAGGAATAACAGGCAGGTTGTGTCAGAGGATGAGAAAGTTAAGCAACAATGTTTGCTTAATTTCTATTCTTTTTGCAAATGTTTTGACTAGATTTAGCTGTTTAACCCTCCCGAAGTCTTAGCACGACGCTCAGGAAGAAAGTGCCAGATGTCATTGTCGTTCTATTGGGTGACCTGTCAACTCTTCAGTTCGTGAAACCACAAAAAAACCTCATAAACCGGCAACCCCGCCAGAACTGCGCACACGGTAAAAAGCTCAGGCAGGGTTTCAACTACAGGAGGGTTGAAACGCAGCTAATTAATTTTTAGCTTACAGAAAAAGCTCAAGCTTCCAAATAAAAGTAAAGTGATTAACATTTAGGTTTAGGACAGACGTGTGCCCACCCCCACAGACTCACATAAATGTGGGCTATGTACGAAATGTTTTGACACACAAAATCTATTTTCTCCACAGTTTTGTTAATAGTAAAGAGGGTTAGATAATAAACAATCCAATAACTTTTTTTTTTTTATTTAAAGGAAAATATCAAGGTATGCACAGTGCGATCAACAGTAGAGCTGCATGCACTACTGTACAAAGGGGTACAGTTCCTTTGTAAAGCAGTGACTTTTCAGGCATGTGCTACAAATATTCATACACAGTCTGACATACGTGATCAAAACATAGTTCAGACACACACTATTAAAGCTGCAGTACATAACTTTTTGAAGATATCCATCCATCCATTATCTGTTCACCCTTATCCCTAATGGGGTCAGGATTTGCTGGTGCCTATCTCCAGCTGCGTTCCGGGCGAGAGGAGGGTTCACCCGGGACAGGTCGCCAGTCTGTCGCAGCTTTTGCAGATATATTATTTTCACATTTGTTTAAAATCTCATATCCTGAAAGTAGAATATAAGCGATAAACTGTGAAAAAAATCAAGTCTCCTGCCTCTTACCTGTGATCCTAATAGCATTTTAAAATATTACACCGCTCCCAAACCTAAACAACCAGAGAATAAATGTGTAAATATATAAATTAGGCAATTATTACAAAGGTGATTAAATAAAGAAGCCAATTAATCATATAATTACTAATTTCTTGATTTATTTAATTTTGGCTGAAACGGCTCTCCATATGTTTGGGTTCATCTTGGGACAATATGGTTATAATTTCTGAACTGTTGATGAAAAGGGGGCATTGTTATGCTGAAACATCTGCTCCAACACGTTGTAACTAAAATGTATGAGGCTGTTTTGTTGGCTTGAAGATTGGAGATTCACTCTGTTCAGACTGTAGGGATCAAGGTGGCAAAATGTAAGCAAAGGGTCCCCAAAGAATAAAGGAGTCATAAAAGGATTGTCTAATAGACTTTTAAACTGGTGAAACTAATATTTTTCTTTAAACTGTGTTTTAAGCCACACTGGAAGACATTGAATGCCCTATGTCTCAGTTTTGCACATGGTGAGACTAAAATTCTTGCCCATTCTTCCTTGCAAAACAGCTGGAGCTCAGAGAGGTTGGATGGAGAGTGCTTGTGAACAGCAGTTTTCAGCTCTTTCCACAGATTCTTCATTATATCTAGGTCTGCACTTTGACTTGGCCATTCTAACACCTGGATAGAACCATTATTTGTGAATCATTCCATTGTAGATTTTGTTTTATGTTTGGGACCACTGCCTTGTTGGAAGATAAATCTCCGTCCCAATCTCAGACCTTTTGCACTGTGCAATTGTGTTCAAAATAATAGCAGTTCCACAACACTGCAAGCAAGTTTCAAGAAGGTTTAGTGAAAGTATAGAAAACCAACAGACCCAACAGGCTTAATGTGCATACTGCTGATTCTGTAAAACTGAATCTTTTTCTAAAAGAGACGTGTTCGAAAAAATTAGCAGTACCAAGTTCAATTAGTGAGGTTATTGATTATATTAAAAAAAATAGGTGTTAAGCACCTATTTTTGGCTTGATCGTTAAGTTGACCCTTCAGGATCCACTTCAGAATCCTGAAGGATCAAAGGCAACTGATGTTGCATATGATGGATGTGAATTTGTCCTTGAACAGAGTATAGGGGATTGCTCAAGACACTGTTAAGAAGAGCATTAAATCAATGAAAGAGGGGCACACCCATAAAGAAGTGTAGAAATGACAGGCTGTTCGGCAAAAATTATATCAATCTCTTTAAAATGGCAACCAAAACCAGATCAGATCCTGGAGGATCAACGAAGATCTCAGATTGCCTGTTTATATTGCAGGATTGTTGCCTGTGAGTATTGCAACAATCAGACAATGTCTATGAGAAGCCAAGGAAGCCCCCGCAAAGTCCCATTGTAAAAAACTGGGACTTTGCTCAAATTGAAGCGGTTACAACTTGATAAAGAACACATTGACTGGCGTAAAAAGAAATGGAGGAATATTTTGTGAACTGACGAGGAAGATTATTTTTGGTTTTAAGCGCCACAGACTGTTTGTCAGATGTCCTGCTAACACTGAATTCAAGCCACAGTACACAGTGAAGGCAGTGAAGCATGGTGGTTCAAGCATCATGAAGTGGGGAGGTTTCTTGTACTGTGGTGATGGTCCCATTAATCGCATACCAGGATCATGGATCGTTGAGTACAACAGAATACTGGAAGAAGTCATGTTGCCGTATTCTAAAGGACATGCCCTTGAAATGAGTGTTTTGGTAAGACAGTGACCCCAAACACACCTGCAAGCGAGCTAAATCATGGTTCCAGAAAAACAGAATTCAAGTAATTGAGTGGGCAGCACAATCCCCAGACTCCAATCCCCTAGAAAACTTGTGCACTGACAAAAAATGCTATTTATGAGGCAAAACCAAGAAATGCAGAGGAATCATGGAACGTAGTACAATTGTCCTGGGTTGCCATACCTGTTGACTGTCGCCAGAATTTGGTTGATTCCATGTGCCACAGATGTGAAGCAGTTATCAGAAACCGCGGTTATGCAACTCAATATTAGTTTACGATTTCAGGAAAGTTGAATCTTCAAGCATTCCTTAGTTTATTCAGTACATTTTTGAGTTTGTAAAGAAAGATGTCAAACTCCTGTAAAATAGTGTGGTCAAGGGACCAAAAGGTGAAGAAAGAAACAACATCAGCCACCGGTTTCAGATTCTTCTGAGGACGTTTATTCGATACATTTGCCTCAGACATTCCTCCTGAGCTTCCAAGAACTCAGTGTTTTTATAGCCAATTGGCAACACACCTGCAGTTGAGTGGGCCAAACCACAATTAAACAGAAAAAAAAAAAAATCTAAACAGAAAAACAAGAACAACATTATTTATCTAATTTACAAACTCCTCTACATAATGAAATGGTCTGAAAAATAAACCATGTAGTAGAAGATAATTCAAAAGGTTGCTTAAAAATATAAACAAAGCAATCCTTCAAAGAAAACCCTCTAATTGGTAGAACCCAGCAAGGTAATTAATGACATCATACAGCCATTCAAGCAGGAAGTACTGGGCTGGCCCCTCCCATATTCCTGCCCTGCTGCTGTAGCAGTTGCAAAACAGATCAATGACGTCACACAGGACTCAGGATCTGCGTCAGTTTATTCCTATAACACAGTGTGGGACACATTCAGCCATCGGTATGGCACGTACAATCAGTCAGATCCCAGCAGCTCAGCAGCTCTCTTAAGCAGCTTCTGCTCTTTTTATATTAACAAACGGAATAAAGAAAAATCAAATTGTGTAAAAATCAGCATCAAAGAAATATGTTAATGCATAATGCAAAATAATATAAATAAAAATCTAAATTATAATACAAAACTCTATTTTTTAGTTTATGTAAAATAATACATAAAGGACATATTCTGTAATAAAGTAATTAGATTTAAAGCTATAAAACTACATCACAAAACTATGCATTTATTACATACCTATAACACAGTGTGGGACACATTCAACCATCGGTATGGCACGTACAATCAGTCAGATCCCAGCAGCTCTACAAACACATTTTGGAGGGAAAACCTCAAACAACTTTAAAGGGCAACAGTTTAATTTTAACCAAACCCAAAGTTTTTAAAACACTTAAAGAAAGTTAACATTATATTTTATGCAGCACAAAAAGTGTGAGAACTATTATTAACATTATAGACATCACTAAGAGTGGAGGGTAGCATTAGCACACAACTTTAGCAACTTTAGCACATCTTACCAGCAGCTCTGTTAAGCAGCTTGTGCCAGGCTGCTGCAGCTACCTCACAGAACCTTGCTTTGTGAAACATTAATAACCATCCTCCCAGAACAATATTTAGGAACCAAAATAAAAGCAGTATAAAACAGAAATAGCCTGTTGCAGTGCAAAGGTGATAACAAACATGTCAATTCAACAAAAAGGTGTTTTGAGAAGGTTCATAAGAAATATAAAAAATAAATAAAATTAGCTCAGTTATACTGCAGATCTACAAGGGACAAACAATGGTGAGTAAAAAGGAAACCAAATACCATGAATATACTTTGAAACATTAACAAATTTAACCAATAATCCAGAAGTAGTCATTTTAACCTAAACATATAAATAGATGGAAACTGCAACATAATGCTAACACAAACAAACCCGGGACAGTAAGTGGAGCAAAGCTGCAAAGTAATGTTTAAATTTAAGCATTATGACCAGCTACAGACAGTAAATTAATCAGAAATAAGAATAAGGGACAAGTGGTGAACACAAACGGAACCACTTTGTCATAACTCCTAATTTTTTTTTTTATAAGCTACCACTGATTAATAATGGTGGTGATTTACAAAAAATTTTTTATGGTATTATTACAGCTAATGCTTTTGTTTCTCTTATCAGTCGTGTTTTAGATAAATATCCCTTTGGTTCGTTAAGAACCAACAAATGCAGAGGAATTGTGAAACATAGATTGGCAAAAAAAAAAAAAAAAATTGCCAATTATTTTTTTTCTAAAATAATTGGCAATTTTATTAGTAAATTGCCAATTTTCCAAAACCTCCACACTGTCAGCTCCTGGTCAGCAAGATGCATTTTATTCAGTATATGTGTCAGAGATAATATTTGAAAGGAATTTTTTTTGTTATTATTGATTAGTTACCACCACAGTGTAGTCTGTGCGTAAAGTTGAAAATGTTTGTGCATCTGCACCAATTAAAATGTAATCCGCTCAAATGACAGGCTTCAGACTTTTCCTTCTCTTAAAAAAATAAGCTGTCAAATAAGCTGTCAAATGGATAATATTCCATTGGAACACCAATCTGTGTCCAAGCTTTGTCTTTAGATATTGCTTCAATATTTCCACATAATGTTTTTTCCTCATGATTCCATCTATTTTAAAAAGTACACCAGTTCAGCAAAACAGTACCATGATGCTTTCACTACTATACTTCACAGGTAGGATGGTAAAAGCATCACCGTTTTTCCTCCAGATTTTTTTTTTAATCCAGATAACAATTGTCATCATTGTCAAACAGTTCCACTTTAGTCTCATCAGACCACAGGACATGTCTCCAAAAATGAAGATCTTTGTCCCTTTGTGCATCTGCAAACAACAATCTGACTTTTTAGGTTTCTCTTAAAGTAATGACTTCTTCCTTGCTGAGTGGCTTTTCAACCCACGTTGGTACAGGAAATGTTTGAATGTGGATCTGTGCTTTGTGGAATCCAAATGGCTAGCACCAGCCCTGTATACAAATTCAGCCCATGTACGCCAAACCATTACGGA
This sequence comes from Poeciliopsis paucimaculata, assembly GCA_903067055.1. Lineage (NCBI taxonomy): Eukaryota > Metazoa > Chordata > Actinopteri > Cyprinodontiformes > Poeciliidae > Poeciliopsis > Poeciliopsis paucimaculata. Next base: position 9,769 of record CAEGAD010006085.1, on the reverse strand, counting down.
GCACTGTTGGCTGACTGTCAGCCAACAGTGCCGTCCTGATGCCAGATCTAGCCCAGACATTACTACTATGTCTGGGCAATGTCAATGATGAAATATAAACTTGTTTGTATGACCTGCTAACTTTTGGATTGTTTGCGTGGGCGTGCATTTGTGCAGTAGGTGCATGTGTTAATTTGTCACCTGAAATTGTGAAGATGGTACAATAGTGAGCTCTTGTACCAAGAGCAGCCATCACTTCAAAACAAGAAGGGAAAATGTTCCTTTTAGGAAAAAAGTACAAGTAGAATACAATTTAGGGTGGGATGTGAAAATATGCACTTGTTTCAAGTTTGTGTAGAATTGGTTTGAGAACTATTTTAATTAATAAGATGAAACAGCATATGTGATCAGTACAGTCCTCATGTGTGTTGTGTTTTTTGCAGCACAACATTATGGTGCAAAGAAGAAGAGATGGTATTAAACCTGAAATGCCTACAGCTGGGGAGAGACTGGAGATGCTCAGTGCCATTGGAGGTAAACCCTACTGACTGTCAACAGTCACAAAAAGCCCAAGGACACCAAGTCTGCACTGACAGGTTGCTGGAGCACTGCAGTGACTGTGAGGAACAGCTATACTTCAAAGAGGAAAATGGAACCAATGTCTGTTATGCTCAGAGAAGATATTAAATTTGTTACATGAAACTGTGTATTGGTTTATTTTTGATTCAGTAGCCAATAAAAGCAGTTGTGAAAAAGATTCTTACATGTATTGGGTCTGTCATAAGAAATGTTCTTCTCAAAGAGATAGTAGCAATAATAATTGTTAAAGAGTTCAAAAATCTAAACTCTCATTTATGTGTTCTTAATATGAAACCAATTATTTATGACCAAACTGCCTCACAAATGTCAGGCTACATGTTTAAGCAGGATATTTAACCCCAGTGTTAGCAAAATGTGGGGCTTCAGTGTACCTTTGATTACAAATGTCATCATTTATCCAACATCGGTGAACATAAGCTTTTAAATCCTTCCTTTTTACATGTAAATCATTCACTTATAGCCTATATAAAGTTGAACTTCAATACTTTGGATGGAATTTCTGGTTATTGTAGCTCCACAGACACCTGTTCTGAGGCACATTTTGAAGAAACTGCTTTTTGCTGGGATCTTTTTAAATGTGAATGAGACATTTCGCACCTGCTTTCCTCCAGGTTGCAGAGCATTTCACTCCCCCCAATTTGGCAATTTTTGCAGTTTGATAGCGCCGGTATGATAATTTACCCAGAGAAACTTTTTATTCCAACAAGTAAAGACTTTTCCTTCCAACTTTACATGTCAGAGCCAGAGTCTGACTCCAGAGCAGGAGAATGAAGACGATGAGCCTGAGGAACCACATACAAAAAAGTATTTTTTTTTTCGGTCAGGATGGAATGTTAAGTGTACAGTGATGAGAAATATGAACATTTTTGAATTTACCAAATGGCTGCAATGAAACAGTACAAATTTAAAGAGGTCTGAATATTTTCCATACCCACTGTATGCAGCATCTTGCTGCAAACTGTGAATGACCATTGCTTCCTCAAGACGTTCAGTCTACTACTCTGTCCTTTCTTCACTGTTGAGACTCTAGTCCAGTCATGAAACTCTCCATGAGTTTCATTTCAAAAAATGAAACTCATTTCGTTTGGGATCACTCAGTGATCCCAAACATAAACTCAAGTTTTGTAATTTTGATGGTTATGGCTTTCAGATAATGAAACCCTAAAATTCAGTTTCTCAGAAAATGAGAAAACTGTTAAAAAAAAAAAAAAGACAGTCGTGAAAATTTAAACCTTAATCAGTCAATTAATTCAAATACTTGCAGAGGTTTCTAGAGCCTTCAACCAGTCTCTCTAGATCAATAGGCTACACAATCATGAAGGAAGACTTCTGACTTAACTGATTTGTACCATGTAATACATACTCATTAAAACTGAATAAATAAATAAAAACCTTAAATACCGTTTCTGTGTGTAATGAATCTCTATACGGACAATTTTACTTTCTGAGATGACTTGTAGGAAATGTTGCACTTTCACGCTATTCTAATTTTTTTAGAAGTACTATTTCCTCTTCACCAGGTTCTTTGTGATAACATTTCAACTACAGGCAGCGGACCAATCAAATCGAAGAATCCAGACTAAACTTTTTAGGGGAGCTTCTGTGTAAAATAAAAAAAAGTAGTCTGTGTAAATACTGTGATTTAGAAGAGAAGAAGCTGTAATAATTGTTTTTATTTTTTTATTATTAAAAATGTACCATTCACTGTCAGGTCAGTCATACCTGAGGAAACACTGGCCTCTAGTGTTTTTATACAGAAGTTGGGTCATTTCAGTCTGCGCCACGAATCCAAGGTAGGTTGTGACTTTAAAACTCATTAATTATATTGTCTCTACATTACTTTTTTGTTGTTGTTGATTGGACATACCTGGTGATAATACTCTCGTGCTCTGGGCGTCTGTGTGAGATGGCATGGATTGAGGAATCTTTGTATGAATTGATGACGCTAAGCTAGCTACATTTCATCTAGTGAAACAAGTAAATGGTCTGCAGCTGACTCAAAATGATCTTTCTGTTTATGACTTATTAGTCAAGTGGCTCATTTGTTCATTTGACTCATAGGCCCTAATACTCAGGCTGCACCCTACCCACTCCATGAAGTGTGGACTCAGTCGAAGTGGACACTTCATGGAATTGGAGCGCGCAGGTTACAAGCGTGTAGAAATGTTAACGATATGCCTGTTGTAACTGAAACATCTAAAGTGACAGGAACTAAATGTTTTGACTTTGTAGACCTAAAACGTTACAAGGCATTTTTGCTGCTGAAAAATACAACTACAACAAAAACATATATATTTTAAATGTACAGTATACGTATTTTTGCTTTCCAAAGTCATTGCTGAATATATTTGACTGTTCAAATGTGTCTTGTGTTGACTTGTTGAATATGGAGCAAAACTTGATCTAATCATGTTCAGTAGAGTGAAACAAAAAATATTGAAATACTTTAAAAACGGATTTTTTTTTTCTTTTTTCTTTGTGACAGACAGCTTGGTCTGAGAACATTGCTATATTTCCAAGATGGCACCCCTCCAAAAAAAAAAAAAAACTATCTGCCATTTGACTAATTGGAAACAGGATTACATTCAGCTGTTACTAAAATAAACATGTTTTATGTAGCTAAAAGATAGTGGAGCTAATCTGCTAACAGATCAAGTTAAGGACAAACATACAGCATATGTAAAAAACGGAAAAAGCCTGGTGCTTGATTGTGAAAAATAAAAACACTAATAGAACTCAAATGCCCTTTTCAAAATAGACTATGAATGTTGTGAATTTATAGACCAAAAATGTTACAAGAAATTTAGAAGGAACACCCTGTCAATTTTCTTCCTCTCTAGCCTGAGAAGAAAACTTATGTTTAAAAAATATGATTAGATGTCTAAATAAAATAAGAACCAGCTTTCTATTCCAAATTTAAGATATTAATTTTATAACTTTGTACACAAAACCCCTTGATTAATGAAAGAAAACCCCACAATGGTCACATAATTAACTTGAATCTGAAAAAGGTAATGAAGGATAAATATTCTATGAAAATGAACAAATGAAAGTCAGATATTGCTTTTCAAACATGCTTCAACAGAATTATTTAAAAAAAAAAATAAACTCATGAAACAGGCCTGGACAAAAATGATGGTACCCTTAACTTAATATTTTCTTGCATAACTTTTAAGGAAATCATGCCAATGAAATGATTCCTGTAACTGTTAATGAACCTTTTACACCTCTCAGCAGGTGTTTTGGCCCACTCCTCATGAGCAAATTGCTTCAGTTGTCTCAGGTTTGAAGGGTTCCTTTTCCAGACGGCATGTTTCAGCTCCTTCCAAAGATGCTCAATAGGATTTTAGTCAAGGCTCATAGAAGGACATGTCAGAATAGTCCGGTGTTTTCCTCTTAACCATTCGTGTTTTTAGTTGTGCGTTTTGAGTCATTATTCTGTGGCAAGACCCATGACCTGTGACTGAGACAAAGGTTTCTGAGATTGGGCAGCACATTTCTCTCTAGAATCTCTTAGTAGCCTTGAGATCCCACTGTATCCTGCACAGATTCAAGACATTGTGCGCCAGATGCAGCAAAGCAGACCCAGAACATAACAGAGAATTCTCCATGTTTCACAGTAGGGACTGTGTTCTCTTCTTGATATGCTTAATTTTTCCAATGTGTGAACATACAGCTGTGGTGCCTTACCTAAACGTTACATACAACTGAGCAAGCTTCTGGATGTCCCTTAGCCCATTCGATGCAGCTGCGGGACTGTTAGGTATGTGGTCGGTACGCCAGGTACGCAGCGCAGCGGATGGAAAGGTTGTTCATCAAGAGCACAGTCCCCTGGGGTCCAGTCTGCATGGATGTAGCAGAGTCAATGGGGATAACAGGAAAGAGAGGTGAGAAGTACCTCTTGGTGTCACTGTGCTGATGGACACGGTGACACCTGCTAGAAGAGCAGGTTTTCCCCTGCGGAGGAAAACCTGTCACAGGAAGCAGGGAGGCGAAGACACTTCTCCTTTTTGCCCAGAGAAAGAAAGGGGAAGTTGCAGCTAAAGTGTCCTTAAAGACAGGGCAGAGAGTTTGGATTGCCTCTCAAGATAGGCCTGCAGCTATGATCAAGCTGAGATTCAACGCCCAAGATTTTGTAACGCAAGTAGTACTGTAACACAGTACTACTGATGAAGAAAGGGGTCCATGAGAAAGCATTGCTTACGCCAGTTCTTAGCTAAAGCGAACCAGAACATTACTAGAAGATGGCCAGTGGCCACCATGCTATCCTACATTAGACTGGCCACTACTACTGGGTGGTTGCTGTTCAAAGAACAACTTCAAGGCTTTGGACTGGGATGGCCCTGAAGAAATTGGACTATGCTAAAGAAGAACTCCTGCCACAACCTGATGGATAAAACTGGAAAAGGGGCTGAAGTCATGAGGAGAAAGTGGCTTCATAGAAAACCACAAAGATTAATCCTGTAACAAGGCATTCAAGTCAGACCCAACATCTGGAAGGTATGGATGGAAATCTTTTTGTTTTTTAAAGGAGGAGAGAAAAGAAGATGCCATCTGTACACTGTGAAACATTTGAAGGTGGTTTAACTTGAAGACTGCTCAAGTGTTTTACAGTGTATGTGTGTTATCAAACCAAACACAAGCTGAATTCACTCCTCACTGCATGGCATCAGAAGATTTTGTTTTTTACAAGCCACTCGGTCTATGAGCAACCTGAGTACTTAACTGTGTCCCATATGATGGGTAGCATCCAAAGAGAGAACTGTTTTGTTTTTTGAAGTTTTTTTTCCCTCTTTCATCAACCTTTAACCTGGAAAGGGAAAGAGTCGACACTTCCCTTCCAGGTCCTGACAACTGTTTCATCCTGATATCCAGAGCACCTGTCCTGGATATTCAACGCTGTCAGGTTTGATGAAGGGGCCCAAAGATTGCAGTTTTAAAATTGCAACAAAAAAAAAATTGAAAAAAAAAAGCAAAAGAGATTAAGGTGGCTATTCAAAGTAACAAGTTGCCTTTCAAGACCTAAGTAGACATTTCCCCCCAAATTTCCCTGTCAGAATTTAAGGTTTTAGAGATAACATTTTACCTGGGTGAAGTTACCCTTCCCAAACTTTCTCCAGATGTAATAAAAAGGGATCAACTGTTTGTGATAGGTAAATGCTGGTTTATGCAGCACAGCTGTTGGTTTCTTTAAGGGTAGGTTGTCAAAACGTAACAAGAGAGATACACTACCATACATGCACAAGTACTGCAATTTCAGATCTGTTAACTGTCAGGGGAGCAGTCAAAATTTCTGTCTGGAAAGCCATGATGCCAGACAACAAAATGTAGCTGACTTTTGTTATCCCATAATTAACATGTTAACTGTTAGCTGACTTAATAAATCGTTAGAGGTAAAGTGAAAATGGCTGTAGAAAATGTTTAGAAGTTCACAGCTAGAAGAAACAAAAATAGGAACTGTTTATTGTTCTTGTATCTTTGCATCACACAACTGATTTTTTTTCCCGTACACATTGGATTTCTTTTGTGGAAGGCTATGAAAAGAGTATTTTTTTTGGTTTAAAATTCCTTTATGTTAAGCTTATTAAATAAGTGCACTATACACCAAGGCGAGTCTTTTTAAGCACTTTTGATTTATTTTTTGGAATGTCAAAATAATGCATTGTTCATTGTTGGCAGAATACAAAATAAATATATTCTGAATAAAATGTAGAGTCTGTTTATGATTTTCTGTAAATACATTTATTGGCCATGATACTGAAAAACATACATGTCAAGAGTAATGACAACATTTCTACTCTTATCGAATTAATACCAAGTGCAAACAAGCATATTGGTAGGAAAACTGTCACAAATGGTTATCTATTAGTAATAACATGATTAAAACATTGCTTGTACACGTAACACTCCTGTCCATACATCAACAGTTTCCCTGACCAAGTAAGGGTAAGAAAACGGAGAACCTGCAAATGTTGGCAATATTTAGTGCTGTTTTGAACAAGAGGCTAGTATTTTGCAATAATAAAGAAGAATAAATATGTAGAAATTAAAGATTGACCTTGACCTCTACATTGAAGGAAACTAAAATGTATTAGTCTTTTAAGTAAACCATAGAAACAAATTGTAACTCATTCATGCATTTTAGTTTTACAGTCACAGTGTTTACACAGGACATATTGACATAATATCTGACTTGTTAGATGTTTTGTGGACCTGGGTGATTTAGAGAAACTATTCCCTCAGCCCAAGGGAGCTGAGGGAATAGTTATTATATTACATTAGTGAGTATTATATTACATAACTGAGTATTATTATATTACTCATTATGATAGCATCTCAAAATACAGAGATAGTATCTCATTATTTATTTTCTTTATTTTCTCTATAAAGATTAGAGAAAATAACAAAACATTGTCATAATTCCGCTTTTTAACTCAACAACATCACATGCAGCAATGAATTGTGGGTGAGATAGTATCTCATAATGAGATACTATCTCATTACAATGACATACTATCTCATTATAATGAGATCATTTTTTTTTAACAAAGTGGCAGAAATGGGTTTCCATACATAAGTGGATGTTGTATAATAAATTTGTTTCATCTTTAGGTTTTAATATAATAGAAGTTGGTCTTCTAAAAGGGGATGGAGAGTTAAATTATGTTACTAAGAATTTAATCCTCTGGCTAAGTTTTTATCCACAAAAAAGCTAAAACTTTCTTCCACTTTTAAAGTTAAATAATTTTATTTAAGAGAGTACTTAAAACTTGCAACATCACAAAAGCCCAATCTTTCTACCAACATGGTAGCTTAAGATTTGAAATTCATCTTGCATTTGTAACATTTTGTTTTACTTTCCTCACAGTTAGTTTGTCTGTATTCTTTCTTATTTCTTCTTTTATCTGCTCAGTTTATCATATCAAACATTTTGTTCACATGCAGCAATGAATTGTGGGTGATACATTTCAGTGAAGTCCTTATCAATGCGGACTTACCACCCCCAAGGGTGTAAATAGGACCCAAAATGTCCTGGGCGAAGGCTGGATGTGGAGAATTTCGGACACACTTTGCACTCAAACTCTTCAACATGAACGTGCATTTGAAGGACACAAGTGCAGAACAAGGGTGGAAATGCACATGGGGACAGGGCCATAGAAACTAAATAGAACAGGTAAAACACTGGCACTGGTTTACCAAATGACTGACTTTCCTCCATAAGTTAATGCACAACTGTGTTCAAAACAGAACAGTCCTGGATCCATCTGTGCTTGGCTCAAATCATCCTAGATTGGGAAGAATTTACCATCCATTCATCTTCTTCCGTTTTATGTGGGCTTGGGTCGGGAGGGTAGCAGTCTAAAAATGGTCATGACCCAAAGCCATACTTTATTTTGTAGAATGGGGGAATATTGTTCTAGAACAGCATTGGTTAATGTTGTGCAATGGTTAATGCTGTTCTAGCACTCAACAGGTTCTAACAAAATCTCTGATAAAAGTGACACAGTGGGGCGTGCTGTGGTGGCGCAGTCCTAGTCCTCGACGCGGACGTCGCGGGCTCGACTCCCGGTCCCAGCGACCCTTGCCGCATGTCTTCCCCCTCTCTTCACCCTCCTTCCTGTCTGCCTACCGTCAAAAATACGAGCCACTAGTGCCGCAAAAACTCTTCGGAGAAAAAAATAAAATAAAATAAATAAATAAAATAAAATAAAAATAAAAATAAAATAAAATAAATAAAGTGACACAGATGGGCCAAAAAGCTAAGGTTGTCTTAAATGTTACAAGTATCGTGTTGTATCACCACGTTTTCTTACATTGATGTACTCCAATCAGTATGATAAACATAGCTAATAAAAATTAGCTAAAATATTTATTTTAGGGAAAAGGTTATGTTAGTATTCTGCTTCACATCTTCCTTCGCATCCTGCTTTGCAAGGCAGTGCATTGCCTTCCTGCTGTCCAATGCATTGCTATGTCCAGGTCCCAATAGACTGAAAAACTTATGATAGCTGTAAGGCTAACGTTAGCTTGAGATCTATAACTGGCATGTAGAGCGACTTGTATTTTCACACCACCAGCAGGACGTGTGTAATCACTAACATGTTGACTGATACGTTTTGTCAGTAGTATGTGGGGTATCACTAGCATGTTATCTTACTTTGACTTGCTCCATTCAGTATGCCAAACTTAGCTAGTATGTTAAACATCAATTAAAGTTCTTATTTTAGCTATAAGGCTAATGTTAACATGAGGGCTATCAGTAGCATGTAGAGCAACAAGCATGTTGAGGATATGGGTAGGATATGGGGTTATCACCAGCATGTTGACTAACATACTTCATTTAGTATGTAAAGCTTGGCCTAGCTTCTGTTGCAAGTTGGTGGAACAGAGGATACTCTCCAAGATCAGCGTATATGTCCAGTCAAAGCCATCCCCTAACTCTTTTTTTCTCTCATCGACGAGGTTCAGTAAGCACCAGATTCCATTTGTAAAGGTGCTCTATTGACAGACTAAAGAACTTATTTGTCCCTTGTGCCATATAGGAGGTATAATACGGCCACTCATATCAGGGATAAAGAAAAAAACTAGCTGATTATGTCCCCTGAGACAATTGTTGCTTTGGTCTCCTCTTTTAGTGTTGCCTTATTTATTTATTTATTTATTTATACTTCTTAATACAACAGGTCTTTCATTTTATTTATATGAATGGGAGAGGTCTGTCTGTCTTATCTCTTGTTCCATTGGCAGATTATCTCACTCATAACAAGACATTTTTCCCATGTTATGAGCAAACTAATCGGCCTCACTCAAGTGTACTAAGATATTGTTACTAGAAACTACAGCAAAAATACTTGGTAAGATGTTTTGTTTTTGCAGTGTTGTTGCTGTTCATTGATCTTCTGATGGATGTTTATGTTGATCTCTGCCTTTCATTTGGGTAAGTTTATGATTTATTGTAAGTCTTTCACTTTTAACCTGCTATCCAGAATAAGCCCTGTCCAAGTCTGTCAGAATTTCTAGTTATTTTCACATTCCATCAAAAAAAACCCATTTAATGTCAGAAACTGTTAGGCAACTACTTAAACTGATTGAAGTAGTTTGTCCTGCAATCGGTAGGTTGCCGGTTCCATTCCTGCTCCGTCTTCCTTTATTGTTGTTGTCCTGGACATGTCGCAAGTCCACCACATGG
>CAEGAD010006080.1:0-23128 GCA_903067055.1 Poeciliopsis paucimaculata | reverse complement strand
GGGGAAAAGATGACGCTTGCTCACAATATGTTATGCTATTAGCACTCAGCATTCGTCAACAACTTATTGGCAGAAGTGAGTGTTGCAAAAAAAATAATTATCCGGCCGAAACACATGGTGCTAAATAGTAAAACAAGCTAGTGAAGCGTCAAGGCAGATAATTTGCTTCAAGGTTTTAATAATAGAGGTATTTGAGTCATTCCACGAATCGTCGCAGCCCTAGTATCTGGGAAAGGGATGTGAGAGGTTGTGTGAAGGGAGCAGATGTCAGAACTGAGAGCCCCATTGAACTCACCTCCCCCAACATGTCACTGTAGAAAATCTTGAAGACCTCATAAAAGCCAAACTTGCACAGTCCCTGCATGGAGTAGCCAATGAAAGTAGGGGCCCAGCCCTTCGCTAGACCTCTCACACCATCCTCCTTGATAGTCACTGCAAAGCCATTGCCGATGCTCTTGTATTTATCTGGATTCACCTGAGGAGAAGAAGATATACAGTGATCACCAAGGCAATATAGGAAGAAAACGATTGGAAATCATTAAAGTACTTTTGTTTTGGAACCTGCTGTCACATGCAAGTGTTGCAGTGAAGTCTTGAGCTGTCCCACAAATGTCTGACTGAGACAAATTTGTTTGTCAAGGATGAAAAACTGCCAATGGTCACACATTGATAAAACCAGTGCAATTTAATCCTAAAATCATTGTTCTGTCAGCTTTTATATAAATATGACTTGCATTCTGAAGTGAGTGGAGTCTCTTACATCTCAAAGTTTTGTAGAATATGCTTACATTACTAAACACTTGGGGAAGTCGTTCACTTCCCAATAGTTAGCTTTTGTTCCCATACACACCTGCATACGGCACTTGACAAGGTCGAGGGGCACCACTGCGGTGTGTGTGATGCCGCAGCTCAGGATGCCACCAAAGCCGCACAGAGCATAATACTTGGAGGAGCCAAACTCGCAGCTGACATCCTCTGTGGTACAAAGGAGGGACACAACACACATGCAGCATGCCAGGTCACATGCAATACAGGAAAATTAATCAAAAAATATACAGGGTTATGATGGAAGAGTCACAGCAGCTGGGAAACTGAAACCATTCCTAATAATTTCTTCCATCAATGGTATGAGCTCAGTGCTAGGACTCTTCCAGCATAAACCCTGCCACCAACATGCAAATGTGTATTAGGATCACTCAAAAGAAGATAAAAAAAATAAAATAAAAAAAATAAATCACTTTACAGAATCCACCACCATGGAGATGGTGGTTCAATAAGAACATTATTGCTCTTTAAATTGATTCAGTCTTTGTTTTTCCATCTTAAAATGTAGCTGTTGTTTTCTTCCCAGACAAACTGAACAGGTCCTTCAAAAGAACAATGTGTACAGTTTTTAGTTCACCCAGAACTAAAAACTGCTGCTTCATTAGAATGTTTTATGTAGATTTAGCTGCATCACCAAGTTAGAACATTACCTAAACTGTCATTTCATTTATTCATTTACATGAAGACCATAGTAAAAAAAAAAATTAAAAATTAAAAATGCATTTCTGTTCATTTGGTCTACTCAGACCCAGGGAAGGTTATCCAGAAGATCAGCTATTCAGAATGAGACATAAACGCCTCTTATTAGAAAAATAAGGTGAAGACAAACGGAGTAATGTGTGCGATTAAGTCAAATTTTGTCCTGTATTTAACAAGTCATAAAACACATTTGAGCAGTCAAATATCTCCAGCAATGACTTTGGAAAGCAAAAATGCCTAGTCTGTATGCTTGGAATAGATTTTTGTTGTAGTTGTACCTTTTAGCAGCACACATGCCTAAACAGTAACCAGTCCCACCATTTTGGATGTCAAAGTTATGACACAGGGGCATACTGTCCCACTTGTCAGCTTATAACCTGCACACTTGAACCCTTATGTGCATGTCGAGTGAGTACACACTTCATATAGGGGCGTAGGAAGAAGTTCCGAGTATTGGGACCGGACTAAAGAGCCATACCAGTCAATGTCACAGGTCTTTTTTGTCCAGAGAATTTCTTGCAAACAGTGGATAAATCACCTATCAGCAAATCACAGTAGTGCAATTGGCAGCACTAAAAACAGGAGGATTTAGGAAAACTTAAGACAACCACCAATTATGTTCCCTATGAATATTTAGTTTTCCAATAACAGAAACAATACCTGGTCATATTTTCAAATTTTCTGTCAGTTTTTTTTTTTTTAACTCAAAAACTGACTGCTGGTGGACTGCCCTACCCCAGACTTAGGTTTTCTGTGGGAAACTTTGCAGCAAGAAGGTATTTGTGTTGAATCTCAATCTAGGCTCTTTTTGCATTACGTTTTCCCTTTTATTCTTGGGTTCTTTCTCTCATCAATTTTAAGCAGTTCTCTCTAAATTGCATGCTTGGGCATGAACATGTGCATGCATCATTGTGTCCGGTGCCTAAGTGTTGGTCTGAGTTGCAGTGGAGATCTGTCCATGATGCACCCTGCATCTCACAAGCATAAAAACACTAAAGAGCAAAAGTTTGGAGTTCCAACGTCAAGTGAGAATCACTAAAGCATAAGTAAATATACCAGTGTGAGGAATATGTTTAAATAATTCAACTTAGCCGTTAATTGACAATTTAGTTCACTGAAAAAACACAAAAACCCCACCAGCATGACAGAGTGAAAAGTCTCAATCTGGCCTCTCTTTTTACCAGAAGAAAATCCAGTGTGCTGTCCCATACCAACCTATCCATTTGTATATTTTAAGGTTTGTTTTTATTTCTTACATATGTAATTATCTCCACTTTCAAAACATACTTCAATGACAAACTGTGGAAATTCCCACACTTTCTTGACAGGTCGGCTCCGCTGACCCCTGCAGTGCAACACGGGGGTTTTTTTTGGAATCATGCAGTGATATCGTCACGTCAACAAAATGTGATCAGAATTAAAACAAAAACGACCTCCACCATGCAGATTGATGCTTATTAACAGAAAGGAGGAGTACTGGAGGGATGACGTTACATTCAAAAGAAAAAAAAAAAAAAAAAAGATCGAGCCACTGCAACAGACCTGCATTCTGCATTTGACCAGGTCGAGGGGAACAACAGCTGTGTGTGTGGTGCCACAGCTCAGAATCCCACCAAAACCACACAGGATAAAATACTTCTGAGAGCCGAACTCACAACTGTCTCCCACTGAAGAAACAAAAGTGAGGTATTACAAATGGAGCACTTCTGCTCAGAAAGGGGAAACAAAGTAGAATTCAATACACCCAATTAAGCGTTTGGGCCATACTGATGAGGATCAATATGTTGTACATTTACCATTGTCATCTGCCACAGTACTTGAAACTTAAGATTGGAAATAAAACTTGTCACTAAAATATTATAACCTGTGACGCAATTAACAGGACTGTTTGTACTCTGCTGAACACACCAAAGGTCAAATGCATTTAAGGTTCTATTCGAGATAAATAATTACTATCCCAGTACGTCACAAAAATATTTTAAAGCTCATGTCCAATAAATTATGCGCAATTTGCAGCCCCTGCATTCATTTGTCCTTCGTTGTCCTCGGCATGCAGTGTGGCTACAGTAGAGGCCTCTTAGCAAATTGCTCCAATTAAACATTTAATTGTTTTAAGGCTAGTCAAGCAGAAATTGGGCATTAGCTAATCAGCTAATACAGAGACCATTATTAGGCTACAGCGTAAGCTATGCATTTGTAAGGGTGAATCTATAGCTAGCGTGGCTACGGTTAGCTCTGATGCTAACGAGCCGGTTTACCGTCTGCTGTTGCAGCTGCTGCCAGTCTGCGAGGCCGTTGTCCATTGAGGCTCTGTTGGGGTTCTTCCACTTTCTGGAGGCTGAACAGAGGGGCACTGAACGGGTTGGCTCTTGCCAGCTGCGTCAGAGAAGTCGGGTACATGGTGGCGGACCTACGCTACAGAGATCAAAATGCACACCATTAGCTTATGCTAACTAGTAATTTAATCCTTCACCGACAACCAAAAGCAAGGGATACAAAGTCATTGGGACATGAAATGTACACCACTCCTAACAATGCAACGTATACGTACTTGGATGCTGTCTTAAATGCATATAACGTCGGTTTGTCTGCAAATTTATACCGGCCGTCTTTTCCTCATTGAGGCTAAGCCTGAAACACTGCTAAAGGATACGCTAAGCTAACTCAATGGGGCTGACCAAGGTTATAGTCTCCTTTTACAACATTCCCTTTCTCACACTTAGACACACATTATTCGAATACACTATGCAGTAAACACAGATGTTATTCTTCCCATAATAAGTACTGATGCTCTAGTTAATATAAAAGATTTATAACAAGTAAATAAACTTACTTTCAGTGTCTCAAGATGGCGCCTCCGCTTTTCCGCAGCAGGCTGCTCAGAGAGACTTGATGACCTCGCGGTAAATCAATTTGTCCTCTCATTACGTCATCAAACACACTGGGCGTGACCGCTCTCTTTGTCCAGTAGGACAACGGTACATATATAGCCCTCATCATATTTGGACCAATCACACAACAGCGCTCACAAAATTAGGGCAGTTCTTCTGGCGACCTCAAAATGACTTTCAAACAGATTGTCTTTGCACTTTGGCTTATGTCCCAGCAAAGTCAGTTTCTTCAGAAGGAGTTTTCACTCCTGAAGTGAAAACTCCTTCATTCAGAAGGAGATGTGACCTGTGACCAGCATTTCATGACTTGTCTACATTTCAAGGGTTAGGGTTGATTATGTAAGTGCTACTGATCTCCCTCCCATATTTGACTCCTGTCCTCAAATAGGAGTCAAATATGTTTACAGATCTATGCCCGTTTTCCTAAATAAATTGTAATATTAATGTCATGTCATCTTTAATTTTGTGTATAAACATCTTTGAAAATATGGTAATGCGAGATAGTTTTGAACGACATCTGCCAACAAAATTGTGCTTAACAGCAGTGAAGAAACTTTTAATGGTATGCTATTATGTACTTATCAGACCAAAAAATGCACATGAGTCAACATTAATTCCAAACATTGATTCAATATAAAATCAACACGAATATGCATGCAGATCCACATTCAGATGATGGTTGAATTAACACTGATATGTCAGTTATGGTTGAAACCTCAACGTTGATTCAACATGCAAGTCACAGACCACTTTCAGTATCATTTTAATGTCAGGCTTCAATATGGATCCAATGTTTCTGCCCCAACTTTGTTTTAATGTTGATTAACTCATTTTCCTATCTGGGTTGTTTTTGTTCTAAATGACTTTTGCAAACTTGTTGAGAGGTTGAATTCTACTTTAGGTCAAGTATCTCTTCTTGTTTGATCCAACGTAAAATGTTCTGATTGTGCATTTATACCTTTCCCCTTCTAGCCTTGTGGCCTTTGTGGATGTTGTTACTAAAAACACAAAGCTGATGTCTATAATAACTATTAAAGAAAAAGCACAAAACAAATCCAAAACATAAAGTGTTAAATACAACAATTTCCAACAAGAGGAGGATCAAAAACAGCATAATGAGCAAACTGAAACACTAAAGTTTATTTAGAGAGAAATATGACTACATAAGAATGAAATAAAGGAATTCAATTATGTTTAACAAGAAGCCTCAAGAAAATATATCAAGAATATAAGTTTTAAAAGCCTCTGGATTTTGTTTACAAGCCATCCTTTCATCAACAAAGATGGTCCAAGTACAAAAAAACTGAGCTTTACCTTTAAGCCTGAGAAGGCTAATAGATGGGAAACACACATTTCTTTACAAAACAAACACCAAACTGATGATGTTAAGATGATTTAAGAAAAAAAAAAAAACATATTAAGAAGAAAGTTCTTCTTGTTTATTTTTCTAAAAATGATCAGTGGGTAATTCTGGTATAAGTCCAGGGTCAAGAATGGACCAACACAGCAAGAGAAGAGTCAATCCTTTCGCAGCTGCTCAAAGTAATTCTTTGGGGCAAACGTCACTACACCACTACTTAGACTTGAGACCCTTTTACTTGAGACTCATTAGGGAAGAAAGACACCTCCTTAAAAATAGAATTTGACATCAGGTAATCTTGAGGTAAGAGAAACTGGCTACACTGCATATTCACACCTTAAAAATGAAGTAGAGGCATTGACAGTGACTAGGTCCCTCCAAACTATATATGCACTCTTTATGGTGTTCCACTTGCAAATGATTTTGAGTCTGAGGCTTGAAATGGGCTGACAGAGTTGGTCTCCATGGTCAGGTAAACAAAAATCATGAATGTGGCCAAAATAGCGAACAGGGCCAGCTTTTTCCATAAAGTCATGCTGCGCCGCACTGCTCTGGGTGGACCTGCAGATGGAGCTTTAGCAAAAAGCTTGGAGGAGGAGGAACTAGAGGAGCTAAAAGATGTGAAGGAGGAGGAGGGATTTAAACTGGACACTCTGTTGACTGCATGGCTCCCTGTGTAGGAGTAGCTGCTGGTCTTTGTGGTTTTTGGAGACAGACAGGAATTCTCATCACTCCATACATCGTTGGAGATTAGCGGGCGTCCAGCTGCTCCTCGGATGGGCTTTCGGCAGCTGGCACTGTGAAAAATAGAGATCAGAGTAAAGATTCTCATAAAAAACACAAATCAGGCCTAATGAGTGTTGCTTAGAGCTACACTACAACTCTCACCACTTAAAGGTGTAACGAACATTGCACCTGTATCAAGAAGAATTAGATCAGCTGACACCTGATGATAAAAAATTGTACTAGAAAAATGAAAATCAATGAAATATTATCCTGACTGCTTTGCTCTTATTGGTTCAAAGTCCCAAAACTAAAATAAATGTGTAAAGGGAACTGGGTCTACTTGCCTCACTTTGGCACATTTGTAGCAGAGCAGAGAAGCAAAGGCAAAGACCTGAGTGAACAGCTTTTCTTTCATTAACCTGGTAACCTGTTGTGCTGATGTTTCTTAGCCAGCTCTGCTCAGAGGGGCGATGACAGGATGCTTAGACAGAAACGGCTCCAAATCTCCCAGACATGCAGTTTTCCGTTCATAACCAAATCAAGTCACTTATTTGTACATTTCAAGCAACAGGCCAATTCAAAGTGCTCAACACAGTCACTGTATCCAGGTAAACTCATATCTCATTGAATAGAGAATATATTTCATTAACAATAATGAAATCATAAACCTCATACAGATTTTACATCATCAACCAAACTACACAGACACATATAAGGTCCATCATAAACAAAAACAGACAGAACAGCAGCAAAAAGACAATAAAAATAAAATTTTCATCCACTGCCATATAAACCAAAGCGCCAGCGATTCCACAAACTATAGAAGAACCAAACTGAGCTTTGAACAGGATTGGTGAAAGTATGAATGATTCCGTTTACAGATCGGGTTAATCTATACTATACATAAGGTTTTCAAACATTTGCAGGACAGGTTGGTACACTGACATTTACACTTTACTCCATCTCTGCCCCTTCAGCAGCATCCTGATGCCTTCATTGACCTGGAGATTATGCATACTACTTTTTTTAATAATGCTGCCATAGCTGGCCAGTAAACATTGGAGTACAATATGCTTTAAAGAGTGCAGTTTTAACATGGAGTGAGCATATAGAGAACTGTCGAAGAAGCATATTAGCTTGTACATATTGCATACAAAACTGCCTGTAAATGTCTCTATTATTAGACAGGTCATCGGTGATACAATGTCACTGACTTGGAGGATGCTGCCAGAGTGAAGTCAAGGAAAAACAATTTGGCATCTACCCATGCATAATGCTGCATTATGGATACACTGTGTGCTGGAAGACGTTGGAAATGGGAGAATCAAAAGGGAAGGTCTTCTGCCCCATCATGATGATTGGCTTATTGGTCCACTTAGACTCCCTAGTGCAATGCTCTTGGATCTATGTGTTGGTGAAACGCATAGATCTATTACATCCCGGTACTCTTTTCTTTGTAGTTGCTATTTTTGATTCTTAAATAACACTGATAAGGTGTATGTAAATGAGTTAGCTAATTATTTCTGAAGTACTTTGCATTGACCATTTATGATTGAATGTGTGGATTTAGAGGGCAGAACTTGAGGCTGAACCTCAAGTTCTGGTGTGTAAACGTGGAGGTGTAGCTGTGACCTACAAGGGGAGAATTGTTATCTGGGGTGCATGCACACAGTTTTATAAGTCTGGAGTTATTTGGGTGTTGGCCATTTTCAGTTTTGGAAATATAGACACAAAGCATAGATAATATGAAAGGCTTTAGAAATCAGACCGCTGGTTACCTGATTCCTGTTGGACTGTTTATCTCAGGAAAAAGTTCCTTCAGAACATCTTTCTCCCCTTTTAGCGTCTGATCATTGGCAGTGATTTTCTCAACCTGCACAGAAAAAGAGCAACATTAATTTGAACAGTGAATGTCAGCAGGTTTTATAACTGTCACATCTGTCTCTACAGTCACATTGGCACACAGCAGATTTCTAACAATACATAAATATCATGGTTTGGTACATTTTGCCTGCTTTAAAGTCATAGCTTGATAAACTTTATGTATCCTGTAATCAAGAAAAAATAAATTAAAAATGAATTAATTCATTTTTACTTTTTAATACGCTTAATGGTTTTTCAAATTTCATAATATCTACGACAGAGGACTTACGATCCTCTGTGTGAACTGCAAACACGGTAAAAGTGTATGGGGACATTTTTCTACTGTAAGTCAGGAGCACACATCTTCGGTCTAGAGCAGGACTTCTCTAACCTTGTACTCAAAACTTTTGTACTCTTTCAAATATTCACTACCATCTCATACCTTTCTCCTCGTGCTCAAAACTTGTCTGCTCAGATCAAATCTCCGCTTGCAAACCTCTCTGCTTGCTTGCAAATTATTTTCTGCTCACAAACAAAACAAAAATGTACCATTGCCTGGCAATGTGCAGCAAAGAGCACAATAACGTCACATGTAATGAGTGTGCCAAGTACACATAGATGGTAATGACGGAGAATATTTGGCAATTTTATAGTTGTTAACTTCTTGCTCATTATGGTCTGCCATGGTTGTTGTTTTCTTTAGGGCTCATAATTGTGATGTTTGTCGAGTACGAATGATGTTCAGGTTGAAATGCAACCTGGCCATACAGACACAGGTCACATTTGAAAAGATCAGAAACTAATCAGATTTAGGAACACATTTTCAAGTGGCCTGGGGAGCATTTGTCAAAGTTGGGTCTGTGTTGTGATGAAAGACTCTCATGAAAAGATCAGATACAGGTTGATTAAAAGCAAACAAACAAATCTGATTGGGGCACTACACTTCAGGCTGCAGTGTAGCCTACCACACCAGTCGGCAGCACTGGAGAAAGCAGGACTATTGAGTAATCACAGGTCTTCCCTGGTACAGCAGCTGTTTGGTTATGCAGAGTCAGATTTCAGAACCATCTTCTTACCGCCGGGTTCTGGCTGCTGCTGCTGCTGCTATGACTGCTAGCTGGGGACTTCCCTCTGCTCCTTACTTGTGTCTCCACCACTGGAACTGGTTCAGGTTCAATCACAGGTTCTGGTACTGCTATCACTACTGCAATACACAATAAAGTTCATTACAACTGTTCTACAACAGCCAGCACATGTGTGTCCTTCCTTTGAGACAGACAAAAGATTTAGACCTGTGTCAGACTTTCCACAGGCCCAATTTGATTTGATTTATATTATTTGACTTCTAAAGGCAGATTCAGTCTGACTGTACAGAATCACTAGAAATGACTCAGGGTATAACAACGAAGCCAATTATCATTGTTACTGTGACCAAATCCAAATCCTTTGATTTTGAGTATAGGCCGAAACAGAGTCCCGATCTGATAATTCAAAATTACCTTTAGAAAGTTAGGTAGTGCGAAGAACGAAATAAGGTCCCTTATTTTTGTTTTATTTTTTGCCTACTCTTGAAATACGAACCCATGCGTTCCTGCCTCCCATTTCCATCAGTACTACTGATAGATACTGTTATGTTCCCATTTGTGTTGAGAATAAATATTTATATACATCTAATCCCTGATCAGGATGTAATGCCCGATTTCAATCAAGTCCGAAACTACGTGATCAGACCTAATTTCCGGCCACATAATTGGATCGGGAAATCCTTAGAGTCATCAAATCAATACAATTTTGTGCTTGGATAGAGATCTTCATTCTGAAAAGGGAAACCACTAGAAAGCCCTCGGAAGTGAGAACATGCAAATTTACAAGAATGCTGTGATCCCTGATTCATGTACAATGAGTTAGTTCATATGTTTATACCGTCCTCTGTGTCGCTGTAGATTTCAGACTCAGAGTTGCCATTGTGGTTGACCTGTATTTCTGTGGGAAACGGCTGTGCAGGACCGTCATCCAAGAACTTCTGCAGCTTCTTCTGATACAGTTCACGGGTTGAATCTGGATAGAACATGGAAAGAAATTAGTTTAGTTCTGGTGTTCAGTTTAGTACTGATAGACCAGATTTATTTATTCTCCCTCCAACCAGCAATGTACCTAAAAGGGGACAATATCCTGTAAAATCAACTTTTCTGAGCTTTACATCATGTTATAATGTTGTTCCTTCATCAAAAACATACCTGGAATGTTGCCACCGGAACCACATCAATCCTGTTCAAATACAGCTGTTCTGGGGTTCCTGGCAACCGTCTCCTAACAGTGTGAATTAGCAGACTGCTATGTGTTTGAATTAATGATAATGAAAAGTTAACTCTCTGAAGCCACTTTAAGGAACAATGCTAGTCTCTACATGAGTTTATGGTGTCACAGCCAGTGCTGAGCGCAGCAGTGCCTATTTCACTATAACCTGCAGGGGGGCAGTGGCTAATCCCATCCCAAATCTCCAGATCTCAGAGGAGGTGTGCTTTAATATCAGGCGACCCTCCCTTTAAGGGTGTGTAAACTTGAATCACATGACTGTGGCTACAAAAACAACACTTTCAATTCCCCACTTTCCTCCCTTTAAGGGTGTGTAAACTTGAATCACATGACTGTGGCTACAAAAACAACACTTTCAATTCCCCACTTTACCAATTCCTCACATTGCTTTCTGCTTCTGTGAAATTGCCTTTTTTTCCCCTCTTTTCCCCATAGCTGCCATTGAGAACATTTATCAGCTGGGTCTTTTAAATAGGCACTTACATTCACAAGGTGCTTTGCATTGACCATGTATGGTTGAATGTGTGTGTGTTGCAGAACCTGAGGAGGGACCCCTTGTGCAAAACATTTTAGGTTCATCTGTGATTTAGAAAGAAAAATTGCATACTGGTGTGTGTACACAAAGTTTTATAAATCAGAATTTTTTTTCGCTATATGCCATTTTTCTCTTTTGAATGTATGTGCACTTTTATGATGACTCCCATGCAAGCCTTTATAAATGAGACTCCTGTTTTTTTTTTTATTCTTGGACATGACTTGAAAAATCATATTCACAGATGTTTCCCATCCAATCAATTATTTTGCACATAATAATATTCACACTTCATTGAGATTAGCAACTGACTGTGACCATAGAAGTAATTGAAGTAATTAATTACGATAATTTGGATGAGTGAGCAAATACTTTTGGCAATATAATGTATGTCAAGAATCAATTATGTTTTGACTCATCATCTGTAGGGACAGTGCATCACCCACAACAGACATTTTGTTCTGTGCAAAGCGCAGCTGGAAGAAGCACTCACCTACAATTGGCCCCACTTTCATCCCATGCTTTTCCAATTCGTCCCTCAGGCTCTCATCAGTAAGTAATGTGATGTCAACTTGCTCCACATAATGTTTGTTTGATTTCCTGGCGGTTTTCTGTGGCACAAAACCAGACAGTTAAAACTCAAACTTAATGCAATCCTGGCGCAAGTTTATTTTCATTCACAAGTCACTTCCTCAGCCTCCCTGAATGGCATGATTGAAACAACAACTATTGTTGCAATTCATCCAAAAATATTCTGATATTTTAAAATACATATTCAAATATGGTTGGAAAATAAAACCTTGCTTTAGCTCAACCAAAATAGATTAATTAAGTTTAGTGATTTTTGATCAAGAGTTGTTAGTTTAACAAATTCTTCTTTTTACTTCTGGTTGGGAAAGGTCCAGAAGTTTGTTTTTTTTCCACAGACACATTTCTGATGGACAACTGGATGTAGTCCAGTACAGTGCCCAGGAATATCTCCAAGTCTTGGTGTTAAAATAAATCCCACTCTGACTGAAACTGTACTGCAGTTTGTTGAGTTCATCCTGAGGCCTGGTTGGAACCGTCCTTTTGGTGGCCCTGGCTCTGCATCTGAGGGGGTGTAGGTTGAGGACAGCAGGAGAGACAAATGGTCTGACTGGCCGAGGTGAGGGAGGGCCAGTCAGACCTTTGGGTGTTCTAAGCCACAAACCTGCGTTTTTGCATGACTCTTTAGCCGGATGAGCTGTAAAAGTGGTGATGTTTGGCCCACTTGGCTGGTGCGTGTTTTTATTTTACATTTTGAAGGTTCACAGTGAGCTCTGGCTACAAGATGAGCGAGTGATGTGGCTTAAAGGTGGTGAACTCAAAGCTTCCCCTTTCTCTCTGCTAGACTATAACTAGTTCTCTAGATCGAAGCCTGTTATGAATGCTCAGGTTACATTCTATCAATAATGGCGGGTAAATGGTTTTCATACTAACACTTGGTCCAAACTTACAGTTAATTCACAGATTTGCCAGCTCTCCGCCACCCTACAGAAACCCAACGCAGAAAGGACCTGGTTGTATGCAGACTGACAGAACAACTCACTGATGAAGTTCTTTTCCCTTTTGAATTTCTCTATGTTCACAAAGGTGTGACTGCTTTGTTGAGGTCCAGCAGAATTTTAACATTCTGAACTTGTTGTGGAGCGTAAATCTGTCCATGTAGTCATTAATTTAAATACACCCAAACCCATTAACTTCAGAGCATACTCATCTAACTTTTACTGAAAAAACTTTGCTACACTTGAATCGTTCAGCAGCAGTCCCTCCACTGTTTGATGGGATGTACAGAAAAGAGCAGCAAAATCTGCAGAAGCACCAAAACACTGACTGTAATTCAGTGAAGTGCGGTTAACCTCCAGAAACACGAGGAAAGCCGAAGAGGAAATGCTCTGTGTCAATGAGGAGTAAAGCTGTGGTTCTCTCTGTGTGAAATGGGCAGTGTGTAAAGCCAGATTTTCTTCCGAAGGGCAATCCAACTTGGATGTTTCATGATCATAACATTCTTTTCTAGAGTGAAACTGTGTGCTCCCTCCTCTGTAGCTACACCCAGCTCTAATGAAGTCATATTTCTCTTTATTATCACCTTATAGAGAGTTGTGAAATGTGCAGCGTGCCAGGATTTGTGGTTTTATGCTTGGCAGAGTAACAATGGACTGTGTAGTTCTCTGTCACCAACATGGAAAATATTTTCATTATTGCCATTACATATTCTTCATATTTTACAGTATGCACTGGCATGTACACACTAGGTTTCACAACACATTGCAAATAAAATCCAACATAAGGCTGGTCTTTAACTTTTAACCACTTGCACAAAGAGTTCCCTCAGTAAAGAGGCTTGCCTTAGCAGTTGTAATAGGATCTGTGACTGTTCTGTTTGAAACCAAATCTTCCCTTTGCCTTCCCACATGAATGTCATGTCATAAAGTCAATATGTGATTTCCCTTTTTGTACTAACTAGTTGTAACCTAATTAAAGATTGAATGACACTATAATGCAAGATACCTTCGATGTACTTTAGATAGGAGTCTATAAGATTCAATTAGTGTAAATTAAATTGCACTAATCCTCGGGCTGCCACCTTACCGTTTGAGTGTTCCAATGATCTTAGGAGCTATGATGTCTGGGGCTTCATGCCCCTGGTAAGGTCACCCAAGGCAGAAAGGTCCTAGATGAGGGACCAGACAAAGTGCAGCCCGAAGACCACAATGATGGAAAAAATCATTGGGGACACGCATCACCGGGGCCCCACTCTGGAGCCAGGCTTGGAGGGGGGGGGCATGATGGCGAGTACCTGGTGGCCGGACTTTTACCCATGGAGCCCGACTGGGCTTAGCCGGAATAGGAAACATGGGTCCCCCCTCCCATGGGCCCACCATCTGTGAGAGGGGCGCAAAGGGTCCTGTGCGATCTGAGATGGGTGGCAGCCGAGGGAGGGGACCCTTCTCCGGGTCTGGGGGGATGTCCTGCCACAAGTGACTAGTTCAAGTATCTCGGGATCTTGTTCACGAATGAGGGAATAAGGGAATAGGAGAGCGACAGGTGGACTGACGCAGCGTCTGCCATGAAGCGGGCGCTGTACCGGTCCGTTGTGGTGAAAAGAGAGCTGAGTCAAAAAGCGAAGCTCTCGATTTACCAGTCGATCTACGTTCCTACCCTGATCTATGGTCATGAGCTTTGGGTCATGACCGAAAGAACGAGATCGTGAATACAAGCGGCCGAAATGGGTTTTCTCCATAGGGTGGCTGGGCTCTCCCTTAGAGATAGGATGAGAAGCTCGGTCATCCGGGAGGGACTCAGAGTATAGCCGTTGCTCCTTCACGTCGAGAGGAGCCAGTTGAGGTGGCTCGGGCATCTGGTCAGGATGTCTCCTGGACGCCTCCCTGGTGAAGGGTTCCGGGCACTTCCTACTGGGAGGAGGCCCCAGGGAAGACTCAGGACACACTGGAGGGACTATGTCTCTCGGCTGGCCTGGGAACGCCTTGGGATTGCCCTGAAGGAGCTGGCTGGGGAGAAGGAAGACTGGGCCTCCCTTCTTAAGCTGCTGGATGGATGGATGGATGGATGGATAAATTGCAGATATATTGAAAGCAAATAATAACTAGGCAAAACTACCGTAGATATTTACAACTGTGCTGTTGTAAATATCTAGTCAAAATTCCTTTTAAGATATCTCCAAATAAATTAGAAATATCTTAAACGTTTTTTAATCTAAACATTTCCTGCATTTTAGATATCTTTAACATGCTGACCAGCCAGAATAACATTACTTATATCTTGAATAAGTATTTTGTCTAATGAAAAACATCCCAGAGTGTATCAATTTAGAAAGTTCAGTGAAAAACTGAAAATTGTAAAAAAAGAAGTAAAATAAAAAAAAATAAAAAAGATTTTTTTTTTAATGCATTCTGCTGGGTTTCCTTAAATAAAACCTTTTAAAACACTTTGACTTGTTAGTTGAGCTTACTGTACTGTTTGATGTGTGTGATTGAAATGATTTTTGTCAAGTGTGTTGAGACAACATTTGCTGTGAATAGGCGCTATAGAATCAGAATTTCTTGGGCATAGGGACGAAGCCAAATACAGGACAACGGAAGAAAATTTGAAGTTTGAAAAAAACTTGAGACTGGGGAAGAGCTGTTTTGCAAAGAACAGAGAAACTTTCAACAACTAGAAGTCCAAAGCTGATAGAGACAAACCCTAAAGACTAGTAGCTGGAATTGCAGCAAACAGTGGTTCCACAGGGTTCTGACTCAGGGAGACTGAATATTTTTGTACATCACACTTTTTAGTTTATTTGTAGAAAATGCTTTGAATCATGTGTAATTTTTTTCTACCTCACAACTGTATTCCACTTTGTGTTCTTTCACATTAAATTCCATCCATCCATTCATCCATCCATTTTCCTTCCCCCTTGTCCCTATTGGGGTCGGGAGTTGCTGGTGCCAATCTCCAGCTGCGTTCCAGGCGAGAGGCGGGGTACACCCTGGACAGGTCGCCAGTCTGTCGCAGGGCAACACAGAAACAAACAGGACAAACAACCATGCACACACACACTCACACCTAGGGAGAATTTGGAAAAACCAATTAACCTGACAGTCATGTTTTTGGACTGTGAGGAGGAAACCGGAGAACCCGGAGAGAACCCACACATGCACAGGGAGAACATGCAAACTCCGTGCAGAAAGATCCCGGGCCGGGAATTGAACTTCTTGCTGCAAGGCAACAGTGCTACCAACTGCACCACTGTGCAGCCCCACATTAAATTCCAATAGAATATATTTGTTTGCGGTTGTAATGTGACCAAATGTGGAACATTTCAAGAGGCATGCAAGCCACTTTATCACAGCTTATTTTCATATTGTAAAATAATTAGAAATAGTGTACACTGTACAGTGTGCAATAATTTGTACAAGATTAAAAAAAATATAGCATCTTATAAACTTGAATTGCGTTATTTATGCCTGAGCAGAAACATGTCTACTCTCGTATTTCAAATGGCTTCATTATATAAACGTGTTACCAGTAAAGATGTGTATTTTTCTGTTTACTTGCAACTTAGAAATTATTATTCACATTGAAGCATAGAGGAAAAGAGCTGGATCAGTGTCACATCCTCGAGCATTCCTCTGTAAGTACACCTTTACACGGTTGCTTTTACTTTACATATTGAACAACTGACAGAGGCAATAAATCCTTTATGAGCACTCTGCCGTTTCCACACTGCTGTGTTGTCAGCTGGTGAAACCTGTCTGGTCTGTAATGTTCAGCACATCTTCTGCCAACCAAAAGGTTGGCAGGTGAAAAGAAAAATCTGCAACATCAGGAGCAACATGTAAGCAGACAAAAAGCTTACAGGTTGAATTCTGTGAATTCTTTCCTAATCCTGCAGGACACTAGGAAGATTTCAAGCAAGGAGTGTATATTGTTTTCAAACTTTTAGCCATTTTATTTATAAAGGATACTTAAAAATTTTTATAAAGTGGTGTCACATGCAAAAGAAATTCTGCTGAGAACACTGCAGAAGAGAACAGTTTGCTAAATCCATGTGAACCTTGAGAGGTGCACTTGTAATTCCCACCAGTGCAGAGCTTGACCAACAATGGCAACAAGTGGCTCTAAGTACATCTGGACAGTCAGGTAAAGATTTTCAGACAATAGCAAGTAGAGTATTTCCAGGAAAAAGAAAATAAAGAATATCCTGAAATTCTACATGAAATGCAAATGTAAACATAAAAATATTGGTGCAGATTATTTTCTCCTTCTTTAGGGATTTAAAAATCCTTTATCCTAAAAAAAAGAAAATGTAAACCCTTTCATTTGCACAGTTAATTTCCCATTCCTCTCTGCCAAATGTAAACTCTAGGAAGTTTACATTCCTAGAGTTCCTAGAGGAAGGCTCATTTCATAATCATACAGTAGCAACTTTGGACTTAGAAATTTTATTTACTGAGAAGCTCATTTGAACTTGTATTTGTGGAATTCAACTAGTCTGTGCCTGCAGGGGTCAGTGCAAGTTCCAAAAACAACTCAACAACTCTGAGAAACAGCATCAAAGTTACACAGGTGCATGAAAATATGCTACAGATCAAATCAAATTTTATTTGTATAGCACATTTCAGCAGCAAGGCTTTTTAAAGTACTTTACATCATAACAAACACAAAAACACAAAGTCATGCAACATAGAATCAACAATCAGAACATGACATTAAGTCAAGTTCCATCATTAAATTTGTAATTGATTATGTTTCAAGTACAACTCTAAACAGCTGGGTTTTTAGTCGAGATTTAAAGGAACTCAGTGTTTCAGCTGTTCTATAGTTTTCTGGAAGTTTGTCCAGATTTGTGGTGCATAGAAGCTGAATGCTGCTGCTCCTTGATTGGTTCTGTTTCTGGAGATGCAGAGCAAACCAGAACCTGAAGACCTGAGAGTTCTAGAAGGTTGATACAACAACAGCAGATATTTAATGTATAGTGGAGCTAAACTGTTGAGTGATTTGTAAACAACAGTATTTTAAAGTCTATTCTTTGAGCTACAGGGAGCCAATGGAGGGACTTTAAAACTGGTGTTATGTGCTCTATCTTCCTGGTTTTAGTGAGAACGCGAGCAGCAGCTTCTGGATCAGCTGCAGCTCTTTGATTGACAGGCCTGTGAAGACGTTGTTGCAGTAATCAATACGACTGAAGATAAACGCATGGATGAGTTTCTCTAGATCTGGCTGAGACATTAATCCTCTAATCCTAGAGATGTTCTTAAGGCAATAGAAGGCCGACTTTGTGACTGTTTTTATGTGGCTCTGAAGATTCTGGTCGGAGTCCATCACAACTCCCAGGTTTCGGGCCTGATCGCTAGTTTTAAGTTGTAATAATTGAAGCTGTGCTTTGACTCTAGATCGTTCCGCTTGAGGTCCAAAAATAATAACTTCAGTTTTGTTTCTGTTCAGCTGGAGAAAGGTTTGGCACATCCACACATTTATCTGTTCTAAGCATCTGTTCAGTGATTGGATGGGTTTCTGAGTCACCTGGTGACATCGTAATGTAGAGCTGTGTATTATCCGCATAGATATGGTAGCTAATATTATTTTCTGTTATAACCTGAGCTAGTGGGAGCATATAAATATTGAATAAGAGGGGTCCTAGGATTGAACCTTGGGGTACCCCACATATGACCTTTGACCTCTTTGATGAGAAGTTTCCAATTGAAACAAAGAAATCCTTGTTCTTTATGTAAGATTCAAACCAGTTAAGCACTGTCTACAGTGAATGCACTATTATAATATTCTTAGTCTTTAAATGTGAATGGCATAAAAAACATTAAGACAAGCAATACTATTTCAAAGTCAGACATTGGTATTGTCTTGTGAAAAACATTTATCAAACACAGAACATGAGAAGCTAAAGAAAATGTGTTCAAAAACACATTTTGTTTCCCACAACTCTGGCAAGAATTCTTACATCAACTAACTAACTAACTAACTAACTAACTAACTAACTAACTAACTAACTAACAAATAAATAAATAAATAAATAAAGAGAGCAGATTAGTGTTAAAGGAGAACTGGAGCAGGAAGAACTCATTTTATGAAGTGTCTTTCACCCCCTGGTAGAAGTATTATCTTCAATGATAAGATTCAGTATTGCTCTGTATATGTAGGTGATTTTAAATGACTTGTAAATCCACCATCGACACAATTAGCTAAGAAGGATTCACTTGGAAAAACTTATGATACAGACTTTTCAAGCAAAATTTAGAATAGTATCAAATGCAAAACAGCTGATTTTGTTACACAAAAAGAGAGAGACAGGTTTGACTCAGTAAAGCATTGCAGTATCTGCAAGTGCATTCTTCTCCAGAGCAATGAATCTAACAATGAACCTAAAAGTTTTCAGAAATAAAAAATCTCATTTAAGTCCAGATTAAGTCAATCTGATCTCTCTTTTGTTGAACTACCCCGTGCAGAATTCTTCTAACAAATCCAGCTGTGTTATTTTTTGTTGAAATAGTCTCACTGCTACCACATTTTAAATAAGAGTAAATTATAACTGCAACCACTTACATTTTTAAAGTAACCTACCCAACCCTTCTGATCCGTTGGTTCATGAGTGTCCTAATGACATCAGCACAAAATCAGCAGCTTATGTTTCTTTAAAAAACTTTGCATTTTGTGAAATCCTGCCTTGAAAAGTAAACGTCATTACCTACTCCTGATTTCATTGTCCGTAGAAAGAAAGTGTTTCTGCAACTGGCTGAGATGTGTTAAACTGGCAACTGCAGCTGTGTTATGACTACCAGTTCACTGAAACTGAGACTAAAGTGGGAACGTTCCGGGCGAAGCTGAACAGAGCCAGTTTGATGAGGCGGGGGGCAGCTGGTGGCTGGATGGGAAGAAATGAAAAAAAACTTTTTGTCCCGCAAAGGCTAAACTAGTTTAGGAATATCATTAAGCTAATCTATAATATATAAAACAATAATACAAACTTCACTAAACGTTTGCACTTCGCAGTTCCGCCATAAGCAACATGAGCCCTTCTGAATGTCAGAACCGTAAAAAAAAAAAAAAAAAATAGTACAAGAGGCAGTTGGTTGACTGACACGGAGAACAAGGCTTACCCTTCCGGAGGAGCGGCTTCTATTGGCGGCCACGACAGGCGGCAGCTCCTCGTCGCTGGAGAACGCGTCCAGAACTACGGCAGCAGCGTTCCTCTCGTTCTGGACCTTCAGGTTCTTTAGATAAAGCTGCACATACACATCCTTGGTCGGGTTGCCGCTCGGCAGTTCCACATTGTGAGCAACAAGCTCGCTCTTTAGCTTGTCTTTGGTGAGCACAGACGGGTCGTCCAGGTACTCCGGCATGTCGAGCTTAAGATGAAGGCAGAGGAGCCACAGAGCCTTGATAAATCAGCTTGGCGACAACACCGAAACCAGAGTGACTAAGACACATATGGATGTAACCCGGAGGCTCCAGTGGCAGAGCTCTAGGCTGGAGAACTTAAACCACGCAATCCTGAGATCTTACTTTTCAAAGTAAAACTCACATCACACGTCATTATAACATAACCTCCTGTTCCTTTTTCCCTGGTGACCAAATGACTGGTTTTAATTGTTTCTGAAATCAAAATGTGGTCTCTCTCTCTTTCTCTCGCTAACAGCAAAAAACAAACGTGAAATAGATGCCTTATTAATGGTCTCTAATCTAAATGTAATCTCTTAGAATAACCTTGCTTCAGAATAGAACTGGAAGAAAATCTGGTGTCTCCCGTCTAAATATTTGATCAAGGTCAAAGATGTATCTTTTAAGATAATCCATTTTATCCTTGCAAATTTTTTCTGCAATGATACACAAACTGCTTATTCTGCCAACTCTATGAAGAAGATCTGACATTTAAAATGGCCCTGTCTCATGCATTTTCTGGAAATGATTTGCACATTTATTTCACAAAACATTCTCGCCAACTTTAAAAGTATGTTGTTTGGATTCTTCTCTTATACTAACAAGCTAAATTCATTCATTGCAAAATATCATATGCATGAATAAAAACATTTAAATAACAATCCTTCTTTCTAAATATCTAAAGATGTATTCAAACAATATTTTACAACGCTTTAACGTCCAAAAATAGTAACGGCATTAAAATAATTGATAGGTGTACTCACTTTTCTTTATTTTTATTTTTTGTTTGTTTTCTAAATCTATGAATGTTTGCTATATAACACCCTGGCATATTATATTGTTTCAATTCAAAACATATTTTGATACTGATTTTGCTCTTTTGTGAATCCATTATTATTGTTCAACCCATCGCCCCCCAAAACTAGCATCTTTCAAAATAAAAGCATATTTCCGGTTAGACCGGCTATCAAAGTAAAATACTTTCGTTATGACTAAGACTAAGGCTATGTAAATAAAAATGAATTAATAAATTGCGTTTTTTTTTTTGTTTTTGTTTTTGTTTTGTTTTTTTTAAATTAAGAAAACAGTAAAACACATCTTTTTTAATGACATTTCACATGTGATTTTCCAAAAGCTATATGTTTCCACCGACTAATTTCAGTTCATGTTAATGTATTTAACTGGTTGAACTCGCTGAAAACCACCAGAAGTGAGTGAAATTAAATTGTTGACAGTATCATTCACGAGAGATTTAATTTGAAACACATGTTACCGGAAGGAAGTGTTAATTCTGTTGTGTCTGACAGGGCACACCGGGCTATTTCATCGCTACGGCAGTGTATCCGCGTTGCACGTTGCTAGTTAGTTGCAGTGTTGTAGCTATTAGCACGGCAGTCATTCTTTTGCTGGGACGTTTACATTCATTAATCCTTAATCCTGAACTATTTATAGTTTGTCTTTAAGCAGCTGTCAACATAAAATTACCAACGAATCATTCGCTTTTTTTGTAGGTTTGTGTGTCTACTCGCCCATTTTTCTATCCATCTTGCTAGCTTGCTAGTTAGCCATATCTTAACGTTTCCTTCCCTTGAGCGAGCTTTCTTGTGTCCGGCTGGAAGACCATGGCAATGAGACAGACGCCTCTTACCTGCTCCGGGCACACCCGGCCTGTTGTTGACCTGGCCTTCAGTGGAATTACTCCCTATGGATACTTTCTCATCAGCGCCTGCAAAGGTGAGGCTTGTTTAAAAAGTCCTGTTACTTCTCCTATCTGATGACTAAAATCAAACTTGATGTCAGAGTATGCTGCGTGCTTTATTTCACAACAATCCATTTTTTTAAGTTTGCATTTATTCAAGTTATAGTTTAGTATTTTTTAAATTCAAGTTTTGTAGTTTTGATTTAATTAACCTAAAGCTGCTATTACAAAGATTCAAATGAAACTTCTAAGGTTTGTGGTTTGTCTATTTTTACTAACTGTTTCAGGCTGTATCCTGTTTCCAAGAGTTATCTCTGCCCTTTACTTTACTTTCTCCCTCTACCTGTTGACTACCTATTCATATTCAGGAAATGGTTGAACTTTCCGCCTGATTAACGGGACATCCCTTTAAGAAGCTGATATACAAGAGGAAAAATAAGTATTTGATACATCACCGTATTTTTAAAGTTTTCCAAGTGGTAAATAGTTCAACAAACTTAAACTTAAACACATCTCAAGATAAAATAAATATATAAAATTATGAAGTAAAATCCAAATTATTAGTATAAATGTTTTAACATTGCTTAATTGCTCATGTTCAGCTTGGGACATTTAAGCCATTTTTTCTTCTGAAGAATTAAACTGGACTTGAACTTAGTGAAGAGAAGCTTTTCTGCCAGGTCGTAACAAGGTTAACCGTGATCATCTGGGGTTGTTCAGTGTATTTTCATGTATGCATTTATGTGAGTGAGTGAATTGATATGCTTTTTTTAGTGGCTTGTGAGTTGGTGTTATATAAATAAACTGAAACAAATACTGTCAAACTGTCACAATACCAAATTTTGCTGAGCAATTAATTGTCTCAAAAATTATTGAGATAAACGATAATATTGTTTGAAGACCTTTTTACACTGATTTAATGGAAATAATGTCATAATATATGCCAAAGATAGATACACTGGAACTGATAAACAAAACAACCAAAAATAAAATGGATTCTCAGTCTCTATCAACAAAAAATGTAGTTGGATAAAAACTAAACAACATAAGGCCAAAGTGGAAATAAATACTGCATTCAACCAAAAGAGTGCAGATTATGAAGTCTGTATACTATATCGCACGGTAAACCCGGTAACTTTTTCAGTTAACCTGCGTTAACATGACATAAATAGGTTATAATGATTTTCATTGAGTTAGGACTGACACTAGCCACATGCATTGCAGGTAGATTGTAGTAAAGCATTGATTAATGCCTGTTTTTACAATTAGTTAACTGGACTTGTAGCCATTATTTTGTG
>CAEGAD010006076.1:0-17405 GCA_903067055.1 Poeciliopsis paucimaculata | reverse complement strand
TCACTGTCCTCCACTGTTTTATCAGCAGAGTGATTGATGGCCTCCACCTCCTGTTGAAGCAGCTTCACATCTTTCTCCTGGTCCTGGATCATCTGCTGGATGTTTCCTCGTCTCTCCTCCAGCTCTCTCTGCCTCTCAGTCCTTTCTGCTGCAGCTGAGACTGTGTCATGGCCTTTATGTTCATCCACAGAGCAGAGATAACAGATACTCTTCTGATCAGTGTGGCAGAACATCTTCATCACCTCATCATGACGAGAGCAGATGTTCTCCTGGAGGTTCTTGGACGGCTCCACCAGCTTGTGTTTCTTATATGAAGCCACATCATAATGAGGCTGAAGGTGTTTCTCACAGAAAGAGGCCAGACAGAATAAACAGGACTTGATGGCTTTCAGTTTCCTTCCAGTGCAGGAATCACAGGCCACATCTTCAGGTCCAGCATAGTGGAGATCAGCAGGAGCAGCTTGGAGTCCAGTCTTCTTCAGCTGCTCCACTAAAGCTGCTAACATGGTGTTTTTCTGCAGGTCAGGCCTCTGTGTGAAGATTTTCCTGCACCGAGGACAGTGGTAGTTCTTCTTCTTCTCGCCTTCATCCCAGAAGTTTGCAATACAGTTCATACAGTAGCTGTGTCCACAGGTAGTAGTTACTGGATCCTTCAGTAGATCCAGACAGATGGAACAGGAGAAGGTTTCTCGGTCCAGCTGAACTGCCTGCTGCTCCATTTCTCCTCTCAGTCACACTGACTGTGCTAGTTTCACTTCCTGAGAAGAGAAACAAGCTTGAGCTCTGATCCACCATTCACATGTCAGGGCAGACAGTCGGCAGCCAATGAACTTCGTCCTTCAGCAGCTGCTGGTTCCACCCAGCTTCAGTGTTTGTTTGAGACCAGGAAGAGGAGGGATATCAGGTTAAGATAAACTGCTTGGTTCACAAAGATTCACTTTGTCTGTAGGAATGTTGTACTGTTTGTATTGATTAAACTCATTCTCCTTCCAAATATTACATTGAGGTGGGAAAGTAGAATTTACAGCATAAATGTTAGAAATAAGTAAGTAAAAACTGGGTTTTGACAAATATCTGTCAGCATTTGGCAATAATGTTTAAAACAATCAATATTGTTATTCATGCTTTGAAAATTTACTTGGAAAACACCTTTAGGAAAATGGCATTTCAACATCCCAAATCTTAGTCATCCAGATTGCTTCTGCTGCAGGTTTTTAATTTCCAGTTAAAGTTAAATCTGATGCTGCTCCAAGATGTGTTCAGATACCTCAGTCTGAAAGTATCTGAAGAGTCAGAATGACGCCAGAAGTTTGTTTAAAATACACGCAGTCAAGGTGTTATGGCTATGTAGATTTTAGTCTGTCTGTATCACTATGAGATTAGAGAAAATCTATAATAAATTTATATCTGCACACTCAGTTTTTTTTTTCTTTTGTTTGTCTGCATTGTTTTGCCCCCAAAAGATGTTGGAATGCAACATTAAGAGCCAAATATTTGACATTCCCAGCTCCAATAAGTGAATTGAATGCCCAACCCAAATTATATATATGTGGAAAATGTTTGCATTACTTGAAAAGCTTGAATTTAAAATATTACAATTAATAAACAATGCAGTTATTTAAATTAAACGGCGCATTAGGGTGTAGGCTGTTTTTGGACTGTTTGGAAAGAAATCTTGAGTCTTATCTTTACTTATTCTTAGATCACATCCCTGTTCTGACTTCCTCAGCAGAGCTTTAGATATCGAGATTTCTCTTAAAATATTAACATCTGATTCTAGTTTCAAAAGAGTTAAATCTTTTTGTAATAAAGTATTTTAACCTATTTCTTTTCTCTGAAATGAGAACAAAACAACTTCACTAGAACTTCACTAGAACATAGAAGAAAGTATTTTCTTTTGATTTTTTCCTTCCTATTTCCCTGAGATGCACAAAGACACAAACACTCCATAAAAATTCAATATTATAGACCTGAGGAAGGG
Source organism: Poeciliopsis paucimaculata (assembly GCA_903067055.1). Lineage (NCBI taxonomy): Eukaryota > Metazoa > Chordata > Actinopteri > Cyprinodontiformes > Poeciliidae > Poeciliopsis > Poeciliopsis paucimaculata. The sequence goes on along the minus strand of CAEGAD010006076.1, from coordinate 15,424 downwards.
TTGAGGTTTGGAAATGAGGTCAGTACCCACATTTACTACACACTCCTCTCTTTTTGTCTAACCTTTAGAGAATCCTGCCGACACTCAGATTAAGTCTCAGTGAGGGTAAATCCTGGTCGACAGCTAACACACACACACCCCCCCACATGCACGCATGCATGCACAAAAGAAAAGTAATGCCTCACTGACACACAACGAGTTGATTCCTTTCTGTATCTCTTGCAGACACACACACTAAAGAGTGTATAAAGTAGCATCTCAAACAGACAGACACAACCCCACCATCTCTAATTCTCTGGTGTACACACACACTCTGCAGCTCTTGTACTATCACTTTGCAAATGTGCATATAGAAACTCCCTCTGGTTCCCTCATTCCTACACACAGACACACACACATGCATAAATGCAGGTACACACACATACGGAGGGACCCGTCCTGAACTTTTGGGATCTGTGGGTAAAAAGCTGACTTGATGTGATGCGAGGTGTGCAGACTCGGCAGAACTGCTTTGCTGCAGATGGCTGATGTGAACCTGCAGCAGCTGTCAGATCTCTGTCAGAAACTGTCACCATGCTCTTTATTCTACAAGCTTTGCCTCTCCAGTCACACACCCTCCACTCGGCTTCTCCCCACAGGAGTTTGTCAAACCTCAACCTCATCCTCCAAATGGGCCTCAAAAGCTTTTTTTTTTTTTGCTAAATAAGTGGAGAATTCTGTTATTTTGTTTTCAGAATCGGATGATTTATACAAGCAATAGATTATAGTTTTTATCTCTTTTTTTGACAAAACACAGATTGATCACAACACAATGAAAGGATGATAAGCTTTATTAAATAAATGAATTGAGGGGATGGATGAGTCAAGAAAAACTCTATTTTGGTTTTTCTACTGATATATTTTAAATATCTATATTGAGAGCAAAGCAGAACCAAAGTCAAATTACTTGTTTGTGTACAGAAAGGTGGTGGATAAAGCTGATTCTCCTAATATAAATGAATCTATGAATGAAAGCATGTTGCACCTCATTAAATCATTTTCATTCTTAAATTGGTGTGTAAAACTATTTGTGCCAACAGGAATGTCTGGCCAGTGGGAGAGGCTGAAAATTTAGAGATGAACCTGCTAATCTGTAGAGCCACAAATAATCCAGAATGTAAATGTGACACTATAAAATATTATAGGCTTCGTGCGCCACGCCTCAGTCAGAGACATCTTCCTTTACACTGTAATACAGACTGCTGCTTCAACATCTGCAGCAACTCTTTGAAGAAACATGGATGATATGAAGTATGTATAATTTTTCTATGTGATTGAAAGTGGTTGTGTTTTGGTGTAAAATCTAAATATCCATATTTCACTCAGCTGAGTGACAAGAAACTCTCTGATTCCGCCAGGTGTTGGTTGTTCCCTGCACCTCGTCCTCCTCCTCTACCTCATCTGATTATTCCATTTGTATGTTTCTTTCGCATTCTCATAATAATAAACCTGGATTTCAGTGTTGGAGCACAAGGATTTTCCAACTCAGACTCCCACTGAGTTGGAGAGTCAGTGGGAGTGTTTATCAAATGCAAACATGCGTGCTTTCCCAAACACACATGCATACGATGAAGCGTCTTATCACACACTGTGTTAAGACCGCACACATTTACACACACTCAGGGTAAATATGATACCAGGGATTTCTCTCCTCAAAATTTGTCATTGAGATGGGTGCAGCTTTCTTACAAATACACACACTCGTATGCATACGTTTAAAAATACACAGATACCGCAAACAAACACACACAGTTATCACAAACACACAAAAGGGGATTATTATTATCACATACACACATGCAGGAAGCTTAAAAGTGTTTTTTTTTTTTCTCACATAGTTGAGCACACATACGGCACACACAAACACAAACTGACACATGAGAAGGGTTAACTACACACACGCACACACGCACACACACGCCCACACACACGCTGCACACATGCTTTCCTAACAAAGTCTAATCTCAAGAAAAAGGCAGAGACGGTTAGGCAGTGGTTGCGAATGAGGATTTACTGCATCTTCTTCCTCATCCTAAGCAGCCTGCTGCAAAACACACTCACACTGCACACCCTTGCCCACACACACACACACACAAAGCTTATTCAACAAAGAAAATATCATGTTGGTGGAAGGGAGGCCTTGGAAAGGAGAAGTGTCCAAACTTTTTGCCACATGGATCAAAATTATGGGCACAAAAGTGTCTTTCTTTCTTTTCAACAACAAACAAAGCTACATTACTTTAACTAAGCATATAAATTAGTCTAATTTTGAGGTTGGAATGTATGTAAGTTATTGTAAATCCAAAACTTAAAAAGATTTGTCAGGTTTACCTCATTGAAAGAAAATATGTTTCAGATGTTTTATGTAGAAATTGAAGATGAAAGATGAAGAAAAAAATAAATAAAAAAGATTTGTTGAGTTCTGAGTAATTAAAAAAGCATGTAGGTCACCCTTTCTTTAAAAACTCTTTCTGTATTTAGCCATTTTTTAAAGTTTCTCAATTCAAAGCAAATGTTTGCTTTTGAGTTAAAGTTACATATATGCAAAATTTGCAGGAGAAAGTAAAATATTCTGATTCTTCATAGAAAAATACTTTGTGTTTTTGTTATTCACCTATAGTGGACACAGAATAAATGTATGTTTTGTTTTGTTTAGTTTTGTTTCGCGATAGTTTTACACAATTGAAACTGAATTATGCAGTCCTCAAGTGTTAAACTTACAGAATAAATATAAAAATGTCGACTAAATGAGCATAAAAATCATACAGAATGAGCCTAATTTATAAACATAAAGTATCTTTTGTTCTAGCCAATAAATACTACTGTCAAAATATTTTAATTCATTGTGATTTTCGCTTAATAAAAATAAAAAGTCAAATTTGTGTTCTTGAAATGAATAATAGGACCAGAAATATGACCAAAAACCACAACAGTTAAATGCAGAGCAGAATTGGAAGGTAATGTGAGAGAACAGCATCTTCAGTAAGGAAGATTACGGTGGCAGCATCATGCCTTGAGGCCATTTTGAATCCATGACCACAAAAAATTGAACAAAACTTCTGACTCAGTTTATGAAACTACTTCTGACAGCTTTAATTCTTTGCTGTTAATACATTTCCTTTCTCATTTATTTCTGCCTAAAACATCAAATGACACCAGATTAAATCACAGTTGGCAGAAGATATAAAGAGGAGGCAGGAGTTGATATAAACCAAACACTTTAATTGCTCACTGGGTCACTGGAAATGTCAAAAGAGAGGAAATTTAAAACTTCTTTTGTAAACTAGGACCATTTTTACTCAGAATAGACATATAAAAACTGAAGTTTTCATGTTTCCTATGTTACCATCTGTCCATTAGAGCTGAAATTAATGATTATTCTATTGGTTATTTTGACAATTAATCAATTAATCATATCAAAGATTTGGCACTTTCAGCTGATTTTTCCTTTTTTTCACAATATTGAAAAAATAAATTAAAGATACAGATAAGCAAATAATTCACCTCCTTTTATAAATAAGAAAACAAAGAAATTAGATAGCATAATTTTCAATAACACAAAGTTCCTTTAGTGTATATGTTTGATTATTTGTGGAGAAGAAAGCATCTGCAGCTAAACGCAATAGTTTGATGCTTTTTTGATGGCAAAAGGTACTTAATAGAAAGTTTTGTTTGTTTTTTTGTTTGCTGAAGTTGAACCACCATTTGAGGAATTTTGTGTAGAACATATTTACAGACAAAGAAGATTTTCATCTGAAATGCAAAATGTATATATTTTTTGTACATTTTTGTTTTAATTACTGCTCTGAGACTTTTATTCTTTCAGCAAATGGCAAATTTTGGAGTTTGTATATTCCAGTTAATGATTAATCATTTACTAAATAGTTAACGATGATTTCAATAATCAATTAATCGCTATTAATATGACTAATCAGCTAAATATGAACACTCTGCTCATCCAAACACTTAAGCAGCTAAGCTACAATAGCTTTACCTAAAGCTAGATGTTTAGGAGCAGACTGAGAGGGATCTGAGTGCAGAAGCGTCAAATCTGCACGATAAGAGAAGACAGACGGCTGGCGAGCAGTTTGAACAGACACACAGCGATGTGACAAAGACGGTGAACGCAGCTCGCATTCCTCACTTGCCCACATTTGTCACATCAGGCATCTGAAGAACACGCCTGATCGACTGAGTGTGAGAGGATGTGAACGCATGGAGGATGAACTTCGATTTGACACTTTCTCGCAGACACCCGATCCAGAGGGAGATGTGTCCAATCAGCTGTGAATTTGGCCCACACTGGGTGTGGGTGTGCATTTTATTCCCAGTCTGAAGTCATTTTCAGTGTCAGTGCATGCTATTTTCTAGACTATTATTGTAATATTATTATAAATTCATGACATTTATGTCTCTTTAAAGCACAAGTGTCAAACTTCAGTCCTCAAGGGCCGGTGTCCAGCAGTTTTTAGATGTGCCACAGGTACAAAACACTGGAATGGAATGGTTTAATTACCTCCTCCTTGTGTAGATAAGTTCTCCAGAGCCTTAATGACCTAATTATTCTATGCAGGTGGTGCAGTAGAGGCACATCTACACCTTGCAGGACACCGGCCCTTGAGGACTGGAGTTTGACACCCCTGCTTTAAGGTCTATCAGGTCTAATTTAAAATTATTTATATGGAATCTTATTTGGGGCAAATTTTGTTCAGCTCAGTCCAGGTAATTTCAATATATCCCAAATCTTCAGATCAATTTACACATAATGTAATTTGATCCTTATTTAAAAGAAAGAAGGAATCTGTCTGAGTAAACTCGGCTAGTAGCATCAAATCGAACAAGAATGTGGTGATAGTACAAAGAAACAGCTGTTTTTCAAGACAAGACAACCTGGAAGTGAGAAGATGATCCTGACACAGGATGACGTTTTAGGTTAATGGTGATTAATGGCACCTCTGTTGGCAGCTTCACAGTTTAACAGACACTGTTAGCCAGTAGCGCTAACTAAAAAAACCAAAGTGAAAACTCATATTTCACCCGCAGCAGCTCTTTTAAAGACATTGTTCAGAAAAGAGACCCGGTTAAACACAGAAACACTGGACCAAGTTTATCACCTCTGGAAATTTAGAAGTGACATAAAAAAATTAAAATGCTGTTCTGGATTTAACCAGAAGCCAACAAAGAGAGGCTAAGATGTGACCTCTTGTTTCATGTTGGGTAAGTTTAAGTTCTCATATTTCCTTATAGATTATGTTTTGCTTTCTTGTTGGAAAAAAATGAAGCTGTACTTTTTCTGAATTTTACTTGACTTACTGAAAGTCAAGTAACAAACCTTACTGACCATGAAATTTCTTGGATTACTAACTAATAAAATACTTTTTTATGTTTTTAATACTCAGAAACTTGCAATCAGTTAGATGTGCAAGTTGTTTATCGGCTTAAATCATTCTCGCAGTTCAATCATTTCAAACTCCTGCATACATTTCAATGTTGTTTCTCAATGTCTTTCATGCATTAAGACATTAAGAAACCTTAACGGCCCCCATCAGCAGAGGAGTGTGTTCACTTTAATCTGTGGTGTATATCAGAGGAGCTTCGGCTTTTAAACGATTATGAATTCAGCTCCAAAAGAAAAACATTTCTAATTTTTATGCTAGATTTTTTCCAGGGAGAGCTATTAAACCCTGAAAACATAAACCTTGTGTCATATATCATTCTGTTTATATGTATTTGTGCACACATACATATATTTAGCAATTAGGCCTCCACTGATTGCATGAATGTATAAGTAATAAAGGGAATATGTGAAAGGTTTGTGTGTTTGCTGAGAGAAAAAAGAAAACATGTGAATCAGAGCATAAAGATGTGTGTTTGTGCAGCCTTCCTGTCCCAGGAAGCTCCATGATTCACTCCCTTGTTACCCATCAGGCCTATCGTGCAGCCGATCAGGCCCGGGTTACACAGCTGAGTGAACGACCGGCACGACCTTATTGAACGCTGCGTTTGAAGGTGATGCAACATGATGGCCGGTCGCACTTTTGCTTTAAAAGAAGGAAATCCAATGCTTCTCTTAGTCCTCAACTGAACATGCAGCAGAAAAAATTAAAATAAAAAAAGAAATGAGGAGCAAGACAGTGGCATCCAGGGTTTACCCTGCCTACCCTGACTATAATGACATTCTGATAGCTATAATGATTAATAGCAAAGAAAAAATGGAAGTCTAAAAGAAAGTATTTAGACTTTTAAGTTTTTCTCATTTTGTGGCATTTCTGTCTAAATTTAATGCATTTCATTTAGATTCCATGTGACTAAGTAGGGCTAAATTGCGAAATTGAAGGAAAAGAAACCTGTTCTTTTTTTTTTTTGCGTGGAACAATTCTTAAGGTATTGCATCTATTTATATTTAATCCTCTGAATCAACACTTTGTCAAACCTCCTTCCACTGCAGTTACAGCCGCAGTGAAAGTCTTTAGAGGTGTGACTGCAGAGGCACACCTCTAAAGACTGGAACTTCTATCCATTGTTTTCAGGCAATGTAGCTCAGTCTCAGTCAAACTGGACTGAGAGCATCTTTAAAAATCTGTGAGGATTATTTTTTTCTATTTTGCCACATAATAAGGCTTGTGTTTGAAATGCATGGCTTTTGGAAAAGTCAAACCTGTTTGTAAAGAGACAAAATGTGGAAAAGGTGTGAATAATTTTGCAAGGCATTGAAAATTGTTTTTCCAACAAGGAGAAACTGCAGTTTACCATATGATCCAGTAGAGGGCATACTATGACCAAATTAAAAAAAAACATCACAAAGATTGCCTGGTGAAAATCTTTGCCTATTTTCAAAGCAATTCCCCATGACAGTTATTATCAGGTCATAAACTTATTTTTGGATAGTAAGCCTCTATATGCCAAGAAAGAGTTAACTTTAGTCCAAAACCAGTAGCAGGATTTCTGAACACACACAAGTCAGGTTTGACGGGTTTCACAGGTTTCACAAGTTAAGTATAAGACAAACCGAAACTGCATTTATTCAGAAGAGGTGAATCATCTACACATGAACTCAATAAAACTGCCAGTTATGATAATGGAAAAAACTAACATTTAGAACAAGTTTTAGGTGAGAGATAATGAATAAAACACAAAAGAGTCAAGGGTCACATAGATGAGCAATGTACAGGTAAAATGAAAAAAACACAACCGTAGAAAATGAAAATAAAAATTGCAGCTTCTTACTGAGGAAAAAAAGATCACAAGACATATTTTAGTTGTTTTGTTTTTTTTTCTTTCCACCAACATTAGGCTCACTGTGGAGGTTTCCACAGACTGAATGGCAGAACTATGCAGATGTGTTTCCTCCTCTTCAACAATTCCCTCATTTTATGTCCAGATCTTTTACTGGTTGTGTTTCAATAAACATTCATCGTGTCATAAAAAGGCTGCAGATATTGTAAACATTTTTTCCTCACATGTTACATTCTTGTTTCTGAGAAACATTTAACAGAAAAGCTTCACTTGCATGTTTTCTTAAAAGTTATTTTCTTTTTTTAACGTCAATTGTCCTGAAAGACACAGATTGTCCTAAAGATCTTTAGGTCTGCAAGTAATGATTATTTTAGTAATCAATTATTCTATTGATATTTTTAATGATTAATCTGCTAAAAGAATTTACACATTCTGCAGATTTTCCATTTAACTGCTTAAGTTTGTTTTAAATGATATTGGAAATGCATTATAAAATACAAATAAACAATGCAATTTCTTTTGAAATAAGAACATAATTTATTGCCTAAAGTACAACAACACAGCATCGATAGTGAATATCCAATCATTCGCAGTAAAGGATGCAAACGCAGCTAAAAACAATACTTCTAACATTAGTGTGAAAATCTCAGGTCTTTCTGCTCAACTTCAGATCAAAACAGTGCAGAACTGATCCACAGACTTTCTTTTGATTAACCAATTAATAACTTTGTAGCAAATGATGCTTAATGGAAGAGTTTTAATGTTTTAATCTTTTGTATTTTATTACATTTTAACTGGCCTTTTATAAAGTTTTGGGTTGAGCAGATTTACAGACAAATAATGTTGTTGTTTTTTTTTAATCTTAAATACAAATGTGTACATTTTGCACAGTTTTGGGTTAATAACTTCTCCAAATAATTGGAAGGGCTGACCTTTGAATCTCCTGTTATGATTATCTCAATAATCGATTCATAACAGTTTCAACCCTAAATATCTTATGTGCTGCTAACCTTAACATCATCATATTTGATAATCTTTCCATCCTGAGTCACCACAGTCTGCTCCCATGTTTCAATTTTCCCGTTTTTTCTTTCAACGCGCTGGATCTTCAGCTGTCCTGTTTGTGGTAACTTGTTGGGAAGGTCCTTCGCAGCTTCGTGGTTTAACCTCAGCTTTATGAGTTCGGCCGTGATGTCTGCCCCGCCTCCAGCCGCTTGTCTGTTTCTGTTCTCTGCCAGCTTTGTGACGGGAGACTTGGGCAGTCCAATTTGGGCACGCAGAGGTTGGATTTGTGGTCTAGGTGTCCGCTCCCATTTAAACAGATCTGTGCCTTTATTATCTCTTATTCCTGGTAACTGATTTCCCCTCATTCTCATTGGTGATGCAGCTCTGGGTCTGGGTCTGGCAGCGGCACCACGTGATGGTGGTTCTAGGAGGTCTTTTTTAGGCGGCGTACTGCTTCCTTTTACTGTTCTTCCAGTTACTCGAATTTCGTCTATGACGCTAACCATGGTGGCCCTCTGTCTGGGGTCTGGCTCCACCATCTTGCACACAGTGTCACAGAAGGGCTGACCTTTCATGGTGTCCTTGATTTTAGCAGGACAGACAGAGGGCGTGTGGAGCCGGACCCGGGCGTAGAGCTCAGCGATGATCTTCCCCATGGCCCAGACATCTGAACGCTGGCTTCGTTGGCTTCGCCACCGGAGAACCTCCGGAGCTGAGTACGCCTCATTCCCCATGTCTATGGCCGAGTTCAGACCATGTCTGAAAAACTTTGCCAGTCCCAGGTCGATGATGACGGCTCTGTTTGTGCTATGTTCCACCTGACAGGAAACAGTTAAGGAAGTCAACGATTAAATCAATTCAATTACTTAAATACCTTCATGAGATGAAAAATACAGTCTATAACATTACAATAACCTTTGGTGAAAAAGCTACATATCATAATCTTAAAAATAAACTACCCTGAGAGTATTTAAGTAATTACCTGAAATAGTGTTAAAGTTTATTTTGAAGCTGTAAATAAAAGTTGTAAACGGGGGGGGGGGGGGCATTTATCACGTTGTGAAAAATTTCTTGTCATAAGAATTTTTATTTATGGTTTTCTGCATTTGTTAGGATAAAGTTTGTTGGGTTTTTTTTCTTTTTAGTAGATAGTATTTGATATAACATGTATCAGAGTAACAGTGCTGGTCAGAACTGCTGCAGAAATTACAACTGAATTCTGCCAGAATTTTAATAAATTTAGCTGCAGATTTTGTTAGGTGGCCTGTACGCATTAAAGAAAGCTTTTAAGATTTCTCTTGAGGGTGCCAGTTTTGTAACTCACCATGATGTTTTCAGGCTTGAGATCTTGATGGACAATGTCGTTTAGGTGGAGGTGCATCAACCCCTCACACATACCAGTAACGATGGTGGCTTTAGTTGATGCAGTCAACTAAAAAAGGAGGAAGATCAAGTTCGAACCAATGTTACCTTTAGGCCAAAATCTAGCTGCATGTTGGAATAATGTAATGTGGATTTGCCAGGACATGCAAACTAGTAGTGAAGCAAGACACATTAACTCTAAAATAACCAGACACAGCCTTCATCTTTCAAAAGTGAAGCAATTAAATAAACACAGTTTTAAGAACACAAACTGTTAGATCAGGAATTTATAGTAAAGGCAGAATCTAATTCCTGTAGAAAGTTTTTATTTTGTGTCACATTTGTATTTCTCTTGAGGCTAAAAGAAATTTAAGATTGAAGAACACGATTTGAAGGTGTTGGTCACTGAGAGACTAAAGAAAAACCCAGAAGATTATATGTAAAATGTAAATAACACATAACTCCACAAAATATACATATAAGTGGAACAACTCTGCAAATGTCACCATGCTTATAAATGGTTATCTATGACAATGCTTCTTTGTGCAACCAGGATGCAGCAGTGTGTGACTGAACTACATAAAATAAGCTTCGGTATGTTTTTGTTTTGTTTTAAAAGTATCTTTACCTGTATTTTGGATTTTGCTGACTGGAAGATAGTTGTCTCCAAATCCTCTCCAAATATAAACTCCAGTGGGATAATCCATTTACCATCAGTGAGCGTTATGTTGCCTAGAAGCTTCACTATGTTGGGATGTTCTGCTTTGCTGCACAACAAATGGTGCAGAGAAAAAGATACAGAAGATTAAAAATCAAAGAAAATCATAACATTCTCTGACAACAAGGCAGGAAATCATCTGGTTCATAAAGAATTGCACTGTAGGGAAGCTGAAGGGAAAAACAATTATCAAATTATTCTATCAGTTTAAAGCTAAAACTTTTAGCCTACACATTTACTTAACCCTTTATTTAAAATGCAACACAGCCATTTGAATGCAGATGTTCATTAGTTAACAAACAAAATCCACTTTTGTTCAAAGATTCTGAGGCGAGATTCAAAAACTGATGCATCGATATGAAAACTTGGGGCGATATCGTTTTCCGATATAAATACTACTGTTATTGCCAATAATCAATACTTGCTGATATTATATCTCAACTCTGTGTATTTCTGCACACTTGCAACACTGTGAAACACCGGCATTGCTTCTCTCCTTCAGTCAAACACCCCACAGTGCCGTGCTGAGTCACTATCACTGTCACATGACTGAACAAACAGTTAGTCCCTGCCTCTTCTGAAAAACAAACACATCATGGACACACATGTTGGACCCAGTTTTACTTATCAGACTTTTACAGAGTTGTTACAAAATGACTAATATCAGTCAATAACAATGTTGACACAGATATAAGGTGCGTCCCTAAAAACTGATGTTCAGAAACAATCTCCGTCCACTCTGCCTGAGCTCAAGGTGTTTAACAAAAGAAAAAGCCAATATTGAATATTGTAAACTTGAAATCATTTTTTATTTTCCTTCTATTGTGCAAGTATGCACCACTGTGTGATGGTCTGCCACATAAAATCTCAAGTTTATTGTTATTATGTGATAAAACAGTGATTGGTTTTGCAAGGTGCAGGAGTCTGCAACCTTTACAAGACAAGGAGCCATTTTTGCCCTCAGTCCAGCTAAATAAAACGCCACAAATATTGTTTATTACTTCTTTTTTTATAACTGTGTGGCTTTGACTGCATTTATAGCCCCACAAACACAAATATTTCTCTGAAAAACATTCCTAATATGCTTCTTTGGGACACCAGTCACATTAAAGAGTGATATGTAACATTAAACTGCACATAGTAACTGTATTTAACTATATTTTGAATTTATTTGTATTTTTTTATGCTTTCATTGAACAGTGGAGAAATTAATCAAATTAACAGTTTTTTAAGCATGATTAAGTGGAATTTATTATGACAGTGATCATTTTTTATCATGATAAGAAGTTAATCAGTAAATGATGCATGAATTGACCCCTGAGGGGAAAAAAACGAGGCTGTATGTTTTTTTTTTTTTATATAACTCATAATATAACTCACTTGTAAACTTCACATTCTCTCTCCAGATCTTTCCGATCGATGAGATGTTGGGGGACTTTCTTCACTGCAGCCCAGGTACCGTTGTATTCTTGCCGGTAGACTTTCCCAAAGCAGCCTTTAGCGAGCGTTGCTGTGGACCACGCCATGCTGGAGGAACAGGCAAGACTGGAGAGGTAAAACAGAACAGCACCATTAAAACCTCAATAAATACTCTAATTAAAGAGGTGGACTGATTACTATGTGGTGAAAGCTACACTGTCTCATTTGATTGGATGTTTTGATGCTATCTTATGTTCTACTGTGATAATGGTCTTAATCCAACATATTGATTAGACCTGATTTAATCCAGACCCTGGTCCATGGAACAGCTCCACATATGTTGGCTTAGTAGTTGTTATAATTTTTACTATTAGATATATAGTAAAAATTATTTGGTTAGATATAACCAAATGTTACCTTAGGTCAAATAAATATCTACATTACAGTTAATTTTTTCTTTAGCCTTTATTGGTTTTAAATTATTCTATTTATTTAACATTATTGTCTAGATGCATTTACTGTAACGCCATCTGTTTGAGATAGTAATTTATTTCATTCATTTCCACATTTCTCTGATCTAAACTTTAAGTTCTAACTCAAACTTTACAACTTTAAGATGTAAACTTAAAATTTTTTAAGCTCTTTATTTTTCCCTTTTTGTACGTTCTATGAATACAAAAAATAAATACTGATGGGCTCAATTAATTTTGTCCAAGATAAAAAATAAAAAAAAAGAAGAGTTTTCATTTTGAACATTTTATAGAATAGAGTTGAACTGTCCTCTATTGTCCACCATGGAGAAATATCTGAAGATTGTATAGAAATCTACCAGATTAGATCAGAACCAACCAAGGATAAATATTGTTGCCTACATAGAAATGAATATTTAAACATTCCTGCTGTTTCACAGCAAATCCTACAAACTGATTCAAATTCTGTTACCTGAAATAACTTTTGCCTCAGAAACTCAAAATATTTCTGTGAAAGTTTTTTTCTCGAGTCCAAACAATATTTGCAAGCCTTCAGTCACAAGAATATTTTCTAAATAAAAATGAATACATTATTAATTAATCTAGTTAATAATTAATTGATCACATACTCTCTGTAGGATATGCTGACAGAGCAGGAGTAACTGGATCACATTTTTTTAAGAAGGGAGTGTCATTTCTGATGAACAGCTCCAGAGTTTCTGTGAAATTACTCAGAAGGAAGTAAAGTTCAACACGTCAAATATCTTCCTGAGCTACTTTTGTTTAAATAAACAATACTTCAAAATTAGGTGAATATGAAACCAAACAACTGCATAAATATGTAAAACATTAAGAATAATGTTCACAAGCATAAAGTATGTAAACAAAAGAAATTTTAAAAATAAAATTGTTGTCAAGCTTTTCAGAAACAGAAACCAGATCTTTGCATGCTGTGTAAATAAGATCAGCCCTGATAAATACTGATGGACTAATCTTCAGTCTTACGTGGCAAATTTCACTCAAACAGTTGTGCATATAAACACAAAGAAAGCAGACAAACTGGGAAACCCAGAAATGAAATGTTTGTCACTGGACAGCTGATGTGCTGATCTGTGTTTTTTCTAAGAGAGTTCATTTATACAAAATGGCCAGCTTGAGTTTTACAGCAACAAAAATATCTAAAACACTTAATTACTAAACTATAAACTGAATCCACTGTTCTCTCAACATTTGTCCTAAAAATGTAGGTATTGATCTTCTCCTACCTTTTTGCTGTTGAAAGGAAGACGGTCCGTCAGGTCTGAACATGATTTTGCATAGCTGTCTCTCTTTATCCCTGGCAAACCACACCTTCTTTCTTTGTGACCCATTTCCTGAAACAGAAATACCTGCTTGTTGTAAACGGGTTGTAAATGGATCTTACAGTAAATAAGCAAAACCAATGATAAGCAGGTGCGTCATGGTCAGGGTGAGTAAAGGAGAAAGTTTCCCTGAGATGATTCAGGGAAACTACACCTAGAGAAAAACAACTTATATAATAAAGTACAGTTTTCAATAAATGGAGGTCTTATTTTTGCCTTTTCATCCCTTTTGTGAGATTATTTTGTTTGAAAATAAAATTGAGTTGATGATAAAGTTTTTATGTATATTTAAAGAAAAGATACACTTCTCTTTCCCCCATGTTTTCAAACAGATTCTGCCTTTGGGAGAGTTTATTTGCAGTCTGGATGTTTCCTTATTTTTTGGTTTGGCCTCCATGCCGTTTTCTACTGGATATCAAGTTTCACTGAGTGAAGGGTTTGAGTCACGTTGAGACCGAAACTCTGCTCTCCACTTCCCAACTCCCTGTGTCAAAACCTGAAAATATTCCACAAATCTTCTCCTTTCACTTTCATTTCTAAATGAAAATACCACCGGAGCATTTCTGTGAGGGAAAAAAGACAGTTAATATTGAATATTCAACTTTACATCACTGTTTTAATCATGCTTTAATTGCTACGCAAACAAATGGTGTGACAGACACAAAGCTACCTTATAAAAAAAGAGCAAATACCATTTATATGAGGTATAAATCTTTTATTATTAAAGTTAAATTTGTTACATTTTTGGATCTAGAAAATTTAAAGGGGCTCAAACTAAATGGAGAGTATAAATGTTTTTTTTAAACAATTTTAAGCAGGATATTAATGTTTACACTGCTCAGCAAATATGATTATATTTATATATGTCTGTTAAAAAACAAAAGACTTGATCAGGTATATTTTGTTAAATATTTCAGCATGTATGTTATTATGACAAGACATTGTATGTTGGTATAAATATTGAGCTATAGTGTACATAGAATAACAAGGCAACAGTGCTTATAAATATTCAGATAAGTATGAATATTTATAGGCTATAAAAACAGAAGCACCAGCCACAGATCTTCAAACATCTTTTTTCTGGATGTAAACATAAAGCCGGGGAAACAATTACCCATTTTTAAACTGGTCAGGCTGTTTCTCTTGCAGAAAACAAAACACAAAATGTACCATTAAAATGCACAAGACTTAACTTTTCTTTCACTCTCTAGCTATAAATCACAAACTGATATGTGACTGAACTGTTCCCTCCATGCATTGCTCTGATTTAGCTGTAATTGGAAAGTTTCAGAAATTCTGCCACAGCAAAGAAATGAACAGTGTAACAGCGCCACCTGTTGATCGACCGAGCATCAGAAAAAACATTAAATAAAATCCATTTTTATTGGAGTTTTTATAAAACTTCAACAGTAATTGTCAAATCAAATTTTAATTATTTAAATTAATATGTTCCTCATGCAGGTAACAATTTAACAAGTTTCAAATAAAACGTATATTTAAAGTAAAGAAGTTATTATAGTAACTCATACAAAAGTTTTATTGCATGTTTGTTTTTTGAACAAAACGTTTTCAACGGTAAAAAGAACAAAACTTGATTAAGCCATTGGACAATTATTCTATTACTTGGTTATCTTTATGTTTTCATATTATTTCTTCATGCTTTGAATTTGTGCAGCCCAAACTCACATCTGGAGAGGAGCAGATAGCTGAAGGACGTAAGGCTCTCTTTACTGATTATAACTGTATTTAGAACTTGTTGAACTGTTTTTAGGCTCTTGAACAGCACGGTTCGAACTTTATAGACGCTTATAATG
>CAEGAD010006075.1:0-91454 GCA_903067055.1 Poeciliopsis paucimaculata | reverse complement strand
CCTCCCTTCCTTCCTTCCTTCCTTCCTTCCTTCCTTCCTTCCTTCCTTCCTTCCTTCCTTCCTTCCTTCCTTCCTTCAGGTGAAATCCATGAAGCCTAAACAGTGAAGCAAAGAAAGGTCACAAACAGCGACTGACAAGGTCTTCATTTTTCATCGTATTTCAGACTCTGTGATCAATCTCCATGTAAAATCTGCACAGTCAATAAATCTCCCCAGTGTTATGGATGCTATCAGTTGTTCCGATCCTGTATGTATTGAGTCCTGAGAAATCTCCCCGAACCGTATTGATTTTTCTGGAAAAAGAATCCCATAAAGGAGGAGAGTTGAGAAATGACTGAAGGTTACTGTAAATACCTGAAGCTGTGTGGATTTGACTTCTGCTGATTTAATTTAGCGCATTTCAATATCAGCGTTATTTACAAGATTGAATAAAATCAATGCAGTAAAGGTCATATTAACGTTATACAGACTTAATCTAAAAAAACATTAAATGAGCTTTTGCATAATTTCTCATTAGGTGTAACAGGATCACTGAACGAGTTATCACTTCCCGCTTCTTGCATGTTTCAGTTGTGAGGAATTAAACAGCTGCTGTTTCACATGGAGATTTTACTTTCTATTGTGCTTTTTTATTGGTTAAATTTGCAATATTACAAACATCAGCCTCACGAAAACAAACAATAAGCCAACAACAGATGGAAAATCAGTGATTTTCACTCCTGAGAAGAAGAACCAAGACGTCATTCCTGTCAGTTTGTCAGCGTTTTTCTGCCGGCCCAGCAGGGGGCAGTGCTGAGCTGACTGAGCCAGGCAGCAGACACCCACAGAGGACAGTCAGCAGGAGGGAAGGGATGAACATGCAGGACCACTCCCTGAATATTACACCCTGGGTGTTTGTTCCTCCTCTCTGCTGATGCGGAGTAAACGCTCTGCGTGGAAGTGGAGTCAGCAGAGGGGAAAATTCTGGATCCTTTAGTGATCCGGACCATCTGCAAGCTCCTACATTTGCTGCTGTGGCCTCTGTTCTTGTTGTTTTGGATGTTGCAGGGTTCCAACCTGTGTGTGTGTGTGAGCTCTATGACTTTCCAATCACACACAGTTGAGAGCCAGTGAGGCTCGTGTGATTGCGCTGGGTTAATGTGGGGGGGCTCGTGTGTTTCAGGCTGCGCTCTAATAGATTCTCGGGAGCAGATGTCGATTTGTCCCAACAGCCTCTCACATTCACGTCTCCTTTTCTTCTTCTCTCCCTTTCATCTCTTTGTCTACTTCATCTATTTCTCTCACTCTTTTTCTGATCCCACTCTCCTCTTTCATCCTTGCAGACCAAATTCCTTCCTTCTGTCCTTTCCTCTCACCTTTCCTCCCACATCTTTTTCTTTCATCTCATTTCTTCTCCCTTTAATGGTCCCCTGCTCTTCTCTTTTGCCTCCTATATTTCAATTCTCTTCATCTGTCAACAGATCTAATGTCAACTCATTCTCTCTACTTTACCTGTATCTTTTTTCCTTTTTCCTTCACTTTATCTTGCATTTTATTTGTTGCCTCCTCTTTTGTCCTAATTTCCCTCCTTTCTTCCTTTGTCACTTTTTTCTTTTTCCACCTAATTTTTTCTTTGTTCTTTAATCACATCACTTAATTTCCTCTCCCTATTTCATTGGTTTCCAGCTGTCAGCTTCTTTCCCTGCTTTCCCCTCTCTCCTTAATCATTTCCCTCATTTTCTGTCTTCTTTTCTCCTTTCATCCAGCTGTATTTCCTTTGTGTTCATCCATCCATCAGAACCCGACCGCCCTGTGAAGGAAGCTCCTTCTCGATCTTTCGGCTGTGATCCACATCTTGTGACTGTATATGAGGGTCACAACATAGACGGACCGGTAAATTGAACGCGTTGCCTTCTGAGCGGCTCTTTCTTCACCGTGACAGATCAGAGAAACACTTCAATCTATCCATCCATCCAGCTCCATCCAACCATCACTATTGGACCAGACACCAAGAGATTCCTCTGCTTGAAGCAGCCATTTTTTCTTTCCCTTCGATAATCTGTTTCCTTCCTTTCATCTTTTTATTCCCTGTTCCTGATTTCCAGTCCCATCAATAGTCCCTTAATCCTGGAAATGTTCTCCAGGTGATAGAAGGCTGACTTTGGAAGGGTCTTTATGTGACTCTGAAGGTTCAAATCCAGATTTCACTAGTTTCCAGCTATAATAACTGAGACTGTGCATTGACTGTAGGTCGTTGGTCTTTAGGTCCAAACATAATAACTTCAGATTTGTTTCTGTTCAGCCGGAGGAAGTTATGGCTCCTCCACCCACGCTGATTTGTTTTTAACGTCTGTTTAATGTTTGGATGGGTTCAGGGTCACCTGGTGACATCGTAATGCAGAGCTGTGTATCATCTGGGTAGCTATGGTAACTAATCTTATTTCTTATTATAATCAGAGTGAGCAGGATAATGCACAAGGAAGAACATTTGTTGCAATTTAATGGATCATTTATCATCTCAACTTCCTCCTCGTTTTACCATTTCTTCATCTTTTCACAGTTTGTTCTTATTTGCTGATTTGTACCTTTAAACTGCTATATCTGACTTGTTTTGTTAACATTTTTGTATTCATTCTTAATTATAGTGATCCCACTATAATTAAGAATATCCTCATAAAACATGACAGGTTATGACTCTTGGGTTCATAATATAACTTTTATCAGATTCATATGATCAAACGTTCTCACAGCAAACTGTGAGTTAATTACAAAAAAATGAAATTTAAATTTTAAAGGGTGGGAATAAACATCCCAGTTGATGCCTGGTCTGTACAGCAGAAGTTTCAGTTTCAAACCCATAAAGGTTTTCAGTGGTCAGAACTACAAAGATATGAAATGGTGAAGAGGAGATCAACCCTCTTCTGTCTTCATCCCACCCGGTTCTCATCCTGTACGTCTAACTTCAATTTCCTTTCCTTTTTCTTCCTCATTTATCTTTTCCCCTCGTATTGATTAATTTCCTCTCCTTTCAACTCCGGTCCTGTTGTCATTGCAATTTCTATTTTTCCTCCATTTTCTTTGCGTTTCCCTTTATGTTTTGTCTGGATGTCATTTTCCTCCCCATTTCATCCTGTTTTCTTTTCATTCTTTGTTTTTATCTCACCTTTCCTCTTCATTTCCTTTTATTATTCAAGCCACCTTCTTTCCTTTCAGTAATCAACTCTTTCTTTTCTTTACATTTTCTGTCTCTTTATCACCTTTCTATCATCATCTCCTCTTCCTCCCCTCTCAGGTTTTTGTCTTCTTTTTCCGCTCAACTTGTTTCTTTTCCTGATCTCCTCTCTCTCTCTCATTCCCTTCACCTTTGCTTTTCTCCATCCCTCCTCTTTTCACCTTCTTCTCCTCAGTTTGTCACTACTCTCCATCTTTTTTTCAGTGGCTTTTTGTTCACCCTTTTTGTTCTGCCATCTTCCTTTCTCGCATGCAGAACTGGATCAATGACATTCTTCTCTCTCTTTTATCTTTTGTTCCCACTCTCCCCCTCCCTTCTCTATTTTTCTTTCCATCGAACTTTCACTCTTTCACCTCTCTGGCTCACAGGAAATGAGTTTCGAGCTTATTGGCTTATTTCCACCTGTCCCCAGTTTGACCTCTCAGTCTCACAAACAGACCCAGTCACATTCACTTTTTTTTCTCCTCCCCCAACAGGTAACAGGAAACTCAGTTATTCTCCTGTATTTGTGCACAGATTCATAAAGTCAAACCACACACTTAAAAAGCGTTCCTTCCCACATGCCCACTCGTGCGTTTCTTCATTTCAGTTCATTGTTTCACCTCACAAATCAGCCTCGATCGACAACAAGAACGTTCGACCTCTCTAAACTGTTTAATAATGCCATTAATCATCGGACTCTGACTTTGCGTTGGCAGTCGCCTCTATAAGTGGACTCAAAGTGGGTTAAGATTCCTGAGGGCCCCGAGCTTCAAAAGAGGCCCTTGAAAAGCTCAGAATGAATGTGGCCTTTCATTTTGTGCTTTTTGGATTTTTTTTAATTATAAAAATGGAAAAAAAAGGATCAGATGTAGTAATATTTAGTTAACCATAAGATTCAGTTGCCTTAGCAATTGCTTCAAGTCTTAAACTTTGCAGCAATTTCTCAGTTTGAATTAGTGTTTGAAAGTCAAGCATTTCCCTTCTAATGGAAAAAATCTGTTACAACAATCAAACTAATTGCAAAAGGCTTTAGGCGTTAGTAAAAACATGAGTTTTTTTTTTAGACCAGGAATACTTTCTGCAGGGAGAACAACATGGAGATTACACATGGCAAAATAAAAAAGATAATACTGAAAAGTTAATGACAGCAAAAGATTCTTCACTGACTCTGTTTACGAAAAAAACTCAGCTGGACATAGAAGAACTGGGGTAGCATGTTTTTTGTTTTTATTGGAAAAAGCAAAACAAACAAAGAATATGGGAAATATCTCAGAAATTACAAGCTCGATGAATATTAGCATCTGGGAATAAGACACAACTTGACATAGAAACAATGCTACAAGAACAGTACTCAGAAGTTAACAACAGTAATACTTCTGCCTGCTGTAATTTAAAATATTTGCTTGCATTTCCCACATGGATGCAGCAACAATAACATTTTCACAGTGAGCTCCATCCAGCAGCGAGAACAACAGAACCTCGGCTTTAATCCAAAGACCTTTTGTTGTTTAACAGATTTTTATCTGAGAAAATCAGATCAATGTTTCTGCTTGTTTTCATCATTTCACATCTTCATGTTTGTTGTCTTTAATGAGGTTTACTCGTCCTGTTTTGCCTGTTCTTGTACACCCTCATCAACCACCGATTCCTCCACTCTCTTTTATGCTTCTAGCCTTATTATGTGTATTTTATGTGATTGCAGATGTGGTATTTATAAGATAATAGAAAAACAAGAACTCATTTAATAAACAGCATGGGTATGAAACAAATATATAAACATGTTTTTCTTTTAAAGGGTAGTTATTATTAGAAATATTACACTTACTTACAGCTTCTTGAGATTTAAGGAGGAAATGTTTAGACGAACAACTCTTTTTTTTCCTCGGTGTGACAATAACCTGAACACAAACGCGTAGAAAACATGTAGAAGTGTGTCTGGGAGAAGGTTTATACGCCCAAAGAGTTGCTGGAGAAATTATATCCCACAAATGGTTTGGAAAAACCCATTTTCTCTTACAGTCGAGGTGATTGAAAAACTGCAATGCTTCTATGAGCAGCTTCACCCTAATAAACCTGTCTCAGAGCTGTAGCAACATTATGGGACATTTTAAAAGTGCAGGCAAAAGTAAGTGTTTATGAACTGATTTCTATTTAATTGCAAATCTGGAGCCAGTGAAAAAGATTCTGCTGAGATAGTTTGCATGGAATGCCATTAATGTCAATATTTGTTGTTGAGTTCTGCGTTCAGTGCAGAATGATCTGGGATGATAAACAAACTATGATGTTTTAAAATCCTTACAAATTTCCATATTTGTGAAATAATAAATCCACCAGTCCTATCTTGTCAAACAGAGTTTTGTCCCAGAGAAACTAGGCTCTGTGTCTTATTGAGTTCTTTTTTCATCATTAGTTTATAGTTTGATACTTCTGCAAATGCCTATAAAATAGGATTATTGACTATCAGGCTAAAAATTACTGTAATTACCGGGCATGTTTTGACTCATTGCTAATGCTAGATGATGATGTCATCTAATGAACTATGACCTATGTAATTTAATTCTTTATTTAATAACAATGATGCATAAATTACTGAAAAGTAATTGAAGTCAGATAATGACCAAGAATCAAGAATCAATTCAGTTTTAAGTGTGTGAACGTCTCTTTGAACTGGTTTTTGATAAAGTAAAGGCGTAATTACAAATCCGGAAAATCAGTTGTAGTATATTTAATCACTTCTCATAAAACAGTCACAGCTGTATTATTTATTTCTAAAAAATATTTGAATCTTCACATATTGCTGCAAAAAATCAGCAACTCACCGTTAAATTTAAAGAAAGTGAAATATTTGTTGTGGTGCTAGGCTAATGTTAGCTTAATGTCTCCTCTATGTCCAGATATGACTCAATTTTGAATGCAATTTGTTTTCTTTGTGATTTCAGTAAATCCCATAGGAGCAAATATTACAGAAATATAGTATTGCTGCTCTTTAAACATTTAGCGTTTTAACATTGATGACTACTGAGTTTAATATGCAGTGGTTGGATCGCTCCCCCTCTGCTGTTGCTGAGAGCTGAACTTGCCCTAAAAATAAAGCTTTGTCTGAACCCAGATTGACTTTTGGATCTGGATCATGTCATGCTAAATCATGCTAAGAATTTAAACCTTTCACTTTGGCATCAACAAAACAACAGTGAAGTAAGAGAAAACCTTCGACCTCCGGACGATCCAATCCACTCGTCTAATCAGAATCTGCTCTCTGCAATTAAACCGATTCGGTTCATGAGCCAGTTTCTCTTTTGGATCTTGTTAGGGAGCAGGCCGGAGCGCATGACACAATTAGCTGACATAAACACTGAAATAAAAAACACAAGCTTTAATTTTCTTTACACAGAGAGCTCATGTTGCTCGAATGTAACCAGACGTGGAACTTCTAATGTGAACCAATTCAAATATGAGAACCAGCTCTTCTAATTTAAACAAATTCATATGACAGTTTCTGTTAATTCCCCAAAACAAATAAATGTCATAAAGTGATATGTAATGCTCTCGCTGCTTTAGTTTGAAATGATTCCAACTTTACAGTTAAAGAGAGAAAAAATTTGTGAGCTTTAAGTTTTGAAGGTTAGAACTTAATTTCTTCCATGTTTCTAGTTTTGACTCTGAAAATTAATCATGTCTTTGACTGACAGTTATGGTCCATCTTATTTTCCCAGGGTTTGAATTTTCCGGCTCCAAACTAATTAACAAGGCAAAGGGAGAGGTCAGGATTCAGAATGAGTCCTCAGAGACATTTAAAGTGACAGTAAATTCAGACAGCACTCCAACTCTCGGGGAAACTCCTACATTTCACAAGATGTAATTAAATTCACATTACTGGCTGAACAAACTTCTCTTAGTCTCCAGAAAACGCAGCAGAACTGGTGGTTAGGAAGAGTGATGACATCCAAAGCAGAGAAAAAAAAAGTCCTGCGTCCCAGACGGTCGGCTGCAGCCGTACTCCTTCGACTTAATGTGGATGAATGAGGCCCATCTCAGAACAAAACCAATTGAAATTCTGCCTTCATGCTCCAAAATAAAACTCTCAGCTCTTATTTGAGTGTATTAAGATCAGTTTGGAAGGGAAGGTAACAGCTCTTTAATGTGTAGCCGCCCATTTTTCAGACGTAATCAGTGGATTTAAAAGCTGTTTCATGCTCAGGTGGAAGCTATTCTTTTGTTATTTCTTTATCCGTCATGTCTGAAATTGATTGCGAGTGTGGATTTTACATTTGGAAGCTGTTACTGTTGTGGACCCACGATGTGCAGTCACAGGAACTCTCATTACAGATGGAAAAACACAAACGTTGTCCTGCGGAACCAGAACAAATTACACCAGAGAAAGCCAGATCAACAGTTATTCAGCAAGTCAACCCAGATTTGCTCTGACTCTGGAAACATACATTACTGGCACCCTGGTGAGTGTATTTATGCAGAAAAAAACCCCTCCATTTACATTACAATCCATGGCGCCTCAATTATTGGCACTGCTAACAATTCTGGTAGTGTGAACTGAATTAAAACATTTCAAATTTTAATTTTTGTAATAATAACTTTCTAAAACTTTTAGTGAATAGTCCAGTAATTTCCTATTTCCCTGGGTTATAAATATGACATCACACAAGCTGCTCCTAAAAATGAAAGACAACATAGTATTCAAAAAGGCAGATGTGTGTTGCTCTTAAGTTAGGAAGTTAAAACAAGAAAATAGATTCATAATTTGAAACGTTTTAAACAACTGAACTATGATGAATGAGGACTAAAGTTAAACTTGAGGCTTATTTTGAACTTTTTAGCAATAAATGTTCCAGTTAATTCATGCTGTGAGACTGTTTATAGGAACCTTGAAAGTGACTGACTTTATGAACTCTTTGAAATATCAAATCATTTTAAATCAAAATCTGTTGGCCTCTGCCAGAAAACAGACAATAGCTTATTTTGGTTTAACACAGAAATGCTTCAGACACAAAAACAGCATTTTTTTCATGGCCATTTCAGTCTTCAGACCCAAATCCTGCAAAAAAAAAAGAAAAGAAAAAAAATCCCTTCAAGGTGACCTCAGGAAAAGAGAACGGTGCAAATTATTATTATCATAAAGCAATAATTTATTTATTTTAAGGCTTTTCAAACATCTTCACAGGGTGTCAATAACTGTGGTGTTCTCTGTAGATAAAACAAGTGAGCTGGAATCAAAAGATGAAGTAGGTAAAAAAAAGAAGCCCTGAGTTCACAAATTAATAAGCTTGTCAATATCACTGCCACACGGTTAGAGCTGAGTGGATCTGACACGTCTCATCTTGTGTTTTATTAACTGAATGTGCTGCAGGTGCTTTCTGCTGCTGAGCTGCGACAAACTATACTTCATTTCTTCAGGCCCAACCAGAATGCATTAAATATTCTGTACTCCAAATAAAGAGCAAAGTTCAGGCTCTAAAATGTTGAACTAGTGGTTTACTTGGTTCAGAATATTGATCATGTTATCTAACAGAGTAGAAGATGTTTCTGATTCTTTTCTGGTTCAGCCAGAAATTGTGTCTATATTTGTTTGAATATTTCCAATTAATAAACAGATAATTAAATGTAAATTCATTATATTTAATAAAAACGCCTTTTTAAATATTTATGTAATTGTTGGTTCTTTCCAGTGCTGCAGGACATCATGAGAAAATTTAAAAGACCCTGAGATCTGATTGTTTAACGAGTAAACTTCTGACCAATCACCTGTAACCATAACAACCGTTGCTCCACTTAATGAAGCTCAATAACAAATAAATGTTCAAAATGAAGTGGAAATGACGATAAAGTTGATTTTGTTCCATAGGTACACTGCAGCACATAAACTATTAAATACTGAAATATTTACTGAAATACTATAGTTAAAATACCAAAGTTTGGGAACAAAAACTACCTGCGAATAGTTAAAATCTGCAAATATTTTAGCCCACTTTAACATTTACAACTGCCTATTTTTATATTTCACACTCCAAATATCTTAAATATGCATTAAGACACAGCGGAGACCATCTAGCACATATCTTCACCCTCCGTCTGCTGGAGCAGGTATAGCTGGATTATCCCCAAATAACTTGAAATATTAATTCACCATTTTTATATTTATTATTTTTATAAACTCATATGGTTACATATTGAAATCTTTCACGTTATTTGCGGTTATGATGTATTCTGGTTCTCTAAGCCCCTCAATAACAACCACTCTCCTGGTCAAACAAATGAAGAATGGCTTCTACTGTCAGTTCAGGAAGAAATAAAGAATGGAAAAAGTATATAACTGTCTTTATGACTGCTATATACACTCTGTGACGCTGTCTTTCCTGTCGCAATGAAACATTTTTTACCCAGGATGCAAGAAGTGACACTTTGTTAACAGATGACATTGTTGCTAGGCTGTTAACCTGATTTGTTTCTGTGCTGTTCTGGCACACACCATTAATTAGCATTTACATAAATTATCCCTTTG
Organism: Poeciliopsis paucimaculata; assembly: GCA_903067055.1. NCBI lineage: Eukaryota > Metazoa > Chordata > Actinopteri > Cyprinodontiformes > Poeciliidae > Poeciliopsis > Poeciliopsis paucimaculata. The sequence goes on along the minus strand of CAEGAD010006075.1, from coordinate 81,747 downwards.
GGAAACACTGCAGCATTACTGTGGCCTAAGTTCAGTGGTTTACATTTGTAGTACCTCGTCCTTCCTGTCTCTCACCAAACTTCCTCAAATAAATGCAAAATACCAGCCATAATTACATTAAAACACTAATAGCAGCAGTTTGGCTGAGACAGACGTTTGCATCAGCGCGCTGCTCACGCAGTATCTGCAGCAGGAGATCCTCTGGAGATTCAGCAGTTTTGCACAACGCGTCCCGGGAGACCCTGATGCACACTCCAATTTAGAAAACTGGTTTCCTGTGAGGCGCAAATGTGGCTTTTCTGCGTACGGGGGACGCCGGGAGATTAGCAAGACAAAGAAACCTGCGGCTGGATGTGTTGGAAGTAATGAATTATGGAAGGGGGATATGCTCTCTTATCACCAAGCTGTTATATTTAGATCAAGCTACAGGTTATTTCTCAGGGAAATGTGCAACAGGACAGACATGCTGCTTCAAATAAAAGTTGGGAGGAAAGTCTGGTGGAAAGTAATGGAAAAACTCCCACTTGGTGTGCACTGTGCGCCGCTCCGGCTGGTTGTTGGGACTGCTTCAGGCCTGTTAAGGTGCCGTTTCCAACCTGAGGGAGAACGCGGGTCTCAGCAGCAATTACATGTTGGTGGACTGCAGCAGTTTTTCATGAAAATGGTTTGGAGCTACAAACTGAGAAATAAATCAGTTTGGGGGACAGTATGCTTTTAGTATGCATGACATCAGCCACAATTCATCTCAGAAACATCCTTTTATTAGAAAAGATCTTGATACGGATCCACAGGCTTGTCCTGAAAAACAGCTTCTGCCTCCAGCATGAAGCAATAAATGTTTTCCTTCGGGGAAGAATCAGATAATTATCTTCAAAGTAATTAGCATTGATAACATGATGATCCCAGAGGACATTTGCATCTCTATAGATACGCTCTTTTCACACACACCTTGCACAGTTGCTTTGATTCTGCTTTTATTGTTTCTTCACACCAAGAAAACAGAAAATTATTTTTTGCACATCCATGGCTTTGATAACCCGGGATGTGGAAGAGCTTCTCACCTTCAAACCACCATGAGAAAATTAGAGAAGTTGACAAATTTAGTTCATTTTCATCAGGAAAAAGTGCAAATTGAGACATTAATAATGAATCCTGAGTGATTTTTTTCAGGGTCACTTCATACAAACTCACCCAACTCATTTGATTTATGGGATGTATTTAATTTAAAATACAAAAGTTACTTCTGACTTCTCCTTTAGGTTTATCCTTCATAGCAGAAAACATCCATTCGTCCAGAGTCTATGTAAGGAAAAAGTTGATTCAGCTTCATTCATATGGCAACATCTCAACTTTAATTACTGGTAATCACTCAATTTTTACTTTAGGTGGGAAAACCTTTTGTACTAAACATCAATAAGCAACAAATTACTTTTTCAGTAAATAAGTTTGCATTTATGAAAAATGTGAATAATTGTTTCCCGTCATCACCTAGGTACAAGTAGATTTTTTACCCATAAAAGTACAGCTGGAAAATCTAAATATGAAATAGAAAGATGAACAAAAAAGCCATCCAATGTCAACATTTAAATGATTTGAGTTATTTAATACCAACTCCACCAAAATGACCTTTAAAAGTTGGCAATTTGAGTTTAGTTGGACCAGAAAAGGTTCAGTCTTTGGTTAGAAACATTTAAATGACAAAGTTTTAGCTGTTTGCTGTTTTATAACCACACAGTTTATGACCAAAGTAATCCTGCATTACTTTGGCGCTGATGTAGAACAGCCCTTAAAAGTCTAACTGCTCTGGTAAAATACCAGGAGTTTGACAGTTAACAAAAATGAGAACATAAAAAATCATTTCCAAACTTTATCCACCTGTATTATTTCCCAGCATCCAGTGGGAGTTTCCTTTACAGCACTGATTTGCATTGTACTCTGTGATTTATGGGCTGGGTTCAGCTGCTTTGCCATGGAAACCTCATCCTTGCAGCTCCTGTGAAAATTTGAAGGTCTGCAGCGTTTGACTCTGCAGAAAGTTGGCGACCTCTACATGATACGGACCTCAACATCTGCTGACCCACTCTGTGCTTTCACACGACCTAACAAATGTGGGCAAGTTACTGTCGTTTCCAATCGCTTCCACTCTAATACCACAAACAGTTGACTGTGGAAGACTTACAGAGGAAATTTCATGACTGAATTCACTGAGCTGAGTTGTCTGCATGCTGCCATCAAGGTGATTGGGACATTAAATTCAATAATCAGGAAATAATTATTGTGCAGACAGAACTTAACAAGCTTCATAAACTAAATGTCATAATTTTGCGTTTTCACCTTTCTCATATGTTTTTCATTTCATGGCAGAAATGACACAAAATAAAAAAAAACAGGAAGTTCAGCAGCCATAACAGTCTTTCTTTCCTTATTAGGAACATTGCAAAGCTAAAAACCCACTTAACTTGAGAAAGAAAACTTTTCAAAATAAAATGTGAAGCCCATAATGCAGTTTTGGAAACTGTTCACACATGGTTTTGGAAAATTGGATACATAACACAGCGCTCTGTGTTTTTGCAGCCAGTATACCAAGACCAATATACCAAGAAAACGCAACATAAGAGTTGCGTTTTCTCATTCTCTCATTAAAAAAAAAGCTTTGAATCAAACTCCAAGCTCATAACTGGGATCAAATTAGGACATTCCTTCTTTAGAAACACAATATTCCAGCATTTTACATCAGTTTTACCAAACAGAGAATAAAATCTCTACAATCTCACTACATTTTATTTCAGCTATGTTGCACCAAAAGGCAGAAAGAGTTTTGTTGGCGAGAGATAATCATTTTCGATAACCAGGCTCTTTTGCAGTGGGCCGGAGCGGAACGTTCCCCATATTTCTTAACCCTTTTTCTGACACCAATGACCCAGAAAGATAATAAAAAACACAGAAGTCAAGGTGGCAACAGCACAGCCTGTCTGAGTCAGTCAATTTGGCAAAGATTATTTTAAAAATAAAGCCAGACGATAGCATCTTTTATGAGTCTGGAGATGTGCTGTGACGAAGAGCAGGTCCAGAGGTACACAAGAAATGTCATTCAAAGCTATTTTTGACTTTAAAGATGAGCCGTAGGAGATAATGTATGTCAGATCAAAAAGGAAAGGTAAAGAGAGCTGGAAGCAAGACAAAAAGCAGGGAGGAAATCTATTTTTAAATAAAAACAAAAGTCTTAGAGGTTTTTTTCAGTGGATGTTTAGTGTGTTGTACCAAATCCTGCATCCTCTTCTTCCTGCAGAGAAACGTGGAGGAGAGAATCGGCGGCGCTGCTCACTAACAATCAGCTGACACTCCAACAACTTTCCACCTTCAGGAAAATAAGGACCTTTCAACAAACACTTGAGTGTTTCTCTGTGTTCAGGTTGCATTCAGCAGTTTGTGAGGGATGTTTAAGCGCAGAAGTGTTGCCCACTAATGGTAACATTTCATGCAGAAAACAAAGGCAGAGCTGGAGCTTTATGTGGCTGCAGCTTGTTAAGGCATCAATTACTGTCAGAAGGTTCCAGCGGTAGGTGAGAGACAGCGTGTGTCTGCTGCTATGATCGGCCGCGCACTCGGACCGCCTTTCATGTGATGATGGCTGGAGAAAATTTAGAGGGGAAGAAATCAAGCAGAGAAAATCTGAGCGACAGCAAACGGAGGAGGAAGGACGAGTTAATTCAGATGATTGGATTTTTGTTTTCCTGGATGAACTTGGAGGGGAAGCAACAGGGGCAAAAAGGAGAGGAAATTTAGAAAATGACACGACGAAGAAGAGAGGTCGGGATAGAGAATCAATGACATAACGCATGACCTGGTACTGCCTCAGTGGCCCATTTAGGATCAAATTAAAGCTGTATTTAAATCTAATTTCCCAAAACCATACATCCAAGTGTGAGTTATACATATTTTTTTTCATTCATCACTTGTTTCTGCGTGCGTAAATATTCACTACGCTGCACTGGCTGTGAATGTTCTGGAAAGTGATGGTTGTTCTTAAACTCTCCTTTACGTTCCCTTCAGGCTGGAGCTGTTGCGTCATCATCCAAAACAGCAGCTGATCTATTTTTATCAAGCATTAACAAATGGGACGAACTTACAGCAAAACGGATCATCTCATGCACAAGATCAAGAAATTATTCTTTATATTATCACAAAATACTTTTCTTCATGGCTTTCTGGGGTTATATTGTGATAAACATTCTTTCTTCAGGAGTCCCTTTTTTTGCTTATTTGATTTTAGTGTTAGACTGAAATAGATGAATCTGATTTAACAGTTGCCCTGCTGCAGGATTATACCCCGGTTATAATTTTCTTTTAGAAAAGCTCCAGTTTTGCACTTTTCTCTTCGAGGGCCCTTCATGAACAACTTCAGCTGATAAAAATGATCAGGACCAAATAGGAATAAGGCAGCTGCTCTGACTTTGTTTGACTTTGACTAAACTTGGGATGTTATTGTGCAAAAAATGGTTTTATGAAGTAAGAAATGAAAAATTTAATACAGTGAAAATGAAACAGGAAAAAACTTTCCTCTTTCATGCTCTTGGTTCAAAACATCTGATTCAGTTTCATCCCAGTTCACTTAGAACTGGTTCCACATTCAGTTCTTCCTGGTTAAAATGAAAAGATTCTTCTTCATATTTCATCTAAGGCTCACAGATCTAACGGGAACGCTTATTTACCCTTTTATGTCAGAAATAAATTTGTAATTATGATATTGGTCAGAAAGTCATTCTCCCATTAGCATATTAATTATGTCCTCATTCAGCATTTTAATGCTTTCACTGCCTCAAAGCAAAACGGATTGTAAACGTTCTAGTGTAGCACAAACCTATAGTGCTACATTTGGAAGTGTGGCAACGTTTGATGAACATTGAGGGTTGTGTGATGACATCCTGATTCTGTATCAGCAGTTGGAACAACTCAAGCTGCAGCTTCACTCCTTTTCTCCTGGCATGATCTGCAAACCAACCTGGAGAAATGATCAAATGTTTGTGCATGAAGGGATGAGCCCTCAGTTTATTTAGATTTTAAGACAACAGCATACATTTCTAATGCTCTTAGAAATCTCTGTGGTCATAACAAAACATTTAGTTTTATATCAATGTTCCAGGGAGCTCAATTTACTCATCAGGTGAGTTTTGAGGGCAATTGGTTGGACTGTTTTTGTATTTTGGGGTATCTGAGGACAGCAGGGTGAATGCAAATGAATGAGATTCCCTTTCAGATTCTGTTTACGAAGCAGTTTGAAAGCTGTGCACTTTTAGTCAAGAGCAACCAAACATGAGAAATGATGCTGAAGAAACGGCCATGCACGTCTTTCATGGATGAATTTTTGTTGCTCTGATTACAGAATTAAAATAACTAATATTTGTTCCAAATAACTTTGCAGTAATCTAAACATCCAAAGTTGAGGCAAATTAAACCGACTCCAACTGAGCCAAGAGCCTCCAGCGCCAGCAGAAACTGAGACAAACAAGTGAGAGTCCAGGAAGATGTGATAAAAATAGAGAAGAATGAGCAGAGCTGCGGTGGAGCCTCTGACGGTGCCGGGCTAATAGGCAAGCCCGGGGTCACTCTGTGGATTTCTCTCCGTTTTACATGATGGTTAGACCGAGGCGAGGGTTTGAGAGACATTAAAGTTTTATGATAGCTCCTGGTGAGGGCGACTCACTGTGAATTAACAGATCAGAGACGAAGTGCCTGCTGCAGAATATGACTGTGTGTGTCAGATAAAGTGGCTCCGTAATTGGATGAGACAGTTTAATGGCTTCGTTTTAGCCATTATGGGGTCAGCAAAGTGAGCGGGGTGAGGGTGAGTTTGCTGCAGGTAGAGCAGGAATGATGTGACCCGCTGTGACATGGCAGGTGAACAGGGCTGGTGCACAAATTCAATTTCAGACCCATCAACTACAAAGTCTACTGCTGCTGTTATAGGGATTTTTTGTCGCCTGGTGTATTTGAAGTCTCTTTCCATCACCTGCTCGCCCACTTTGCTGTTGGAAAAGAGTTTTGTTTCTCACCCACACACCTGCACGCGCTCAGCCACTCACACACATTAGGCTGCCACGGTTCCTCCGGCACGCTTCATGAACACGTCCTCTGTGTCGACTTCAGGAGCTAAACTCAAACTCCCACGTTTGAAGAGAATAAACTTCACGCAAACAGAAATGACACCCGCACGCGCACACAGCCACCAGTCACCATGCGGCACTCCGCCGCAGTTGGAGAGCAATCTTCTCCAGGCTTCGGACCACAGGTGGTAAAGCAAACAATCAGTTGTTCCCACCATGGTGTCAGAGCAGGAGGGAAAAACTTCTCCCACAGCTTCGCTGACTCTCCAGTGGAAGTGCGGCAATAAATGCCTCCTATTTTTTATTTTTTTTATTTTTTTTGAAGAGGTGACAGCTTGAAAACTTAATAACGACGACAACAACATCAGCTGTCAGACTCATCAGGAGGAGGTGAATGTTAACACAGTTTTCTGGTGAAGATGGTTTTGATGAGTGACAGACTGAATGATGCCTAAGAGGAAGTTTTTGTCCAATCATGTGTGAACAGATGAGTTTAATGGTAGACTGATTATATGGAGCTCTTCCAGTTTTATAGAGCAGTCAACATCCCACACTCATCTGTCTGCTGGTTTACTTTCTTTCTTTTTTTTACTTTATTTCTCAGAACGAGGCTGAGATGAAGCAATAGGAGCAGTTTGGTTTTCATCTGGTCCAGATCAGAGCCGGTGGAGTTACTGAGAGGTTCATGAGCTATAATGATAAATAGTTATTACATATAACCCTTGCTATTCCTTCTCACGACACTTAGAGATGAGAAAACGAATATTTCAGGTTCTGCTTTTCATCCTTTTTTAGCAGAAGCTGCAGGATTTTCATGAATATCATTTTGAAATTCTTTCTATGTTACCTGTAGGTTTGGAGCCAAAACAACTCGGCTCATTTGGGCGACACTGGATCAGAGGGCAGAGCAGTCGTCTTATGAAAAGTGGGGGTGAAATTCCAGCTTCCTCCTGCCACATGTCAACATGCCTCTTGGCAAGGCACTTCTCCCTGAGTTACCAATCGATCTGCGTATTGATAAATGAATGTCTGTGTGTTTGTGAGTGCGGTTAGGCGACTGACTCTGGTGTAAAGCACTTTGAGTGATCAATATGACTTTAAAAATGCTTTATAAATTCAGCCCAGGTTTCATTTATTAAGCTTTCTTCAGATCTTCATGGCAGAATTTAGAACTTTCTAAAAGTATTTTGCTGCAGTCACAAAATAATGATATTTCTAAAAGGCTATAATAATGTATTTCAGTTTTATTTTTTGTGTGTGTGTGTGTGTGTGAAAAATGTAATCAACAAACCACAAACTCTTGGCTTTAATTTTCTCCTCAAAAGATTAGCCTTCAGTGGATTCACTGCAAAACACAAAATCTTACCAAGTATTTTTTTAATCTAGTTTCTTGTGCAAATATCTTAGTATTCTTGAGTAACTTTTATATTAACTTCTTTTAAGTCAATAATTTCTTAATCTTGATGAAAATCTACTATTTCCATGGCAGATTTAACTTGTAACAAGACATTTTCTCATGTTATAAATGACATGGAAAAGTGATATTAAGAAATTATTCAAGCTCACAAATCAGGCTGAAAAGTTACTTGTAATTAGTTTTGCCTTATTTCTAGTGCATTCAGATCTCTGGACTAGAAACTAGAACAAAAATACTTGGTAAGATTTTTGTGTTTTTGCAGTCTTCTGCTTCTTCAACACACCCAGGTTACAGTTACCCGTCTTCTTCACTAATTCCATCTCTTCTAAGATAATTATTTTTTAGTTTGACTCTTTGGAAGCATTTTGCTCGCTGCTCTTCCTCTCCTGTTTGCAGCCTGTTTTCCACACAGAGGCGTCAACAAGCCGGAGTTTATGAAGAGATCACTTTGTAAATATAACAGCTCTTGGGTGAAACACAATCATTAGTGGTTTTCTGACAACCGGACAAAAAAAAAAAAAAAAAAATCTTTTTATTTTTTTATGACATAGATTTAATGAAAAGAAGTGAATATGTTTATTTTTGCCAGAGCGTGAATGTTGCTGAGGGTTTGAACCCACAGCGGAGCTCAGACTGACAGGCAGCAGAAATCTACTGGATGAAAACAGTTTTTGTAATTTTTTTTTCTTTTCTTTTGTTTTTCAGCACTGAGATATTGACTTTTCTTTTCCAGATGGATTCAGTGATTTTATTGATTTTTCTTTCACTACAGATGGCATCAAAGTAAAAGAAAAAATCCATCTATATCAGCCAGGAAAGAAAAGGTCATTGTGTTTGCTGCTTTGAACAAGTCTGAAGAAACTTTTTTATTTATTTTCTAAGGACTCGTCACTGCAGGAAAAGGTGGAAACTGCAGAACAACTTGAGCTGGAGCTGATCTCTACAAGTTTTATACTTTCAGATGAAAAGATGCACACATCTTCCTGGACCTCACCGGCACATTTAATAAAACCAGAACAACTAGGTGTCAAAGCTAAACATCCCATCCATAGCTCCAGGAAGGGATGAGTTTCTTTCAGTGTTTTCAGCTGTCCTGCATTAAATATGATCATTAAAATCTGCTCCAGGTTTGGATGTTGCTTCAGCTCTGAAGGCGGAGTCATCATTTATTGGTCCAAACGCCAAACAGAACTGTTCTCCTTGTGTTTCATGCTGTTCCTGTTGCATTGTGTTCACAATAGCAGAATCCACCTCAAATAAAGGCATCTGATTAATTTTTAAACTTCACAAGCTGCAGGAGACAAAAAAAGACTAAAGTGTTCCATTAGGACTGACCGTTGGCCTTTTTTTGTTACGTTCATTAATGGAAATCAGGATGTTCTGTTATTTTCTCAGGCTCAACGTTAAGCATTTATCTTTTTTATCTTTTAAAAAGGTCTGAAGCTTTTGAGATCTGTAAACTCTTAATGGAGTCAAAAAGCCCCTTAAACTCTCTTTGTGAACCTACAACATTTATAAATTCAGAATTTTCTTCCAGCTCAGGTCAGCCTGTACTTTCCGTTCCCTTTTAATTGATTTCTTTAACTAACCATGAAGTCAAGGTTTAGTAATAAAAGAACTGAGCTGCAGCCTTCAGCTTTTTTAGCTTCACTTTTTACTTTGACATTTCAGCAAATGAACAAAATAGGCTAATGGCATAAGAAGCAGCTGCATGTACAAGCAGCTGATGCAAATGCTGCGTGCATAAAATCTGTGTGTAGGTCTGATTCATTTTCTTTCCTTCACTTTAAGAACTTTTTGTGTTTCTACTCCATCTCTGGCAATTTTTTCTTGGAAGTTTTTAAAAAGTGATGTGCAGAAACTAGTTTCAAGTTATTTTTAAATGTGCTACATCTTTACCATAAAGATATGTTTATTTTGTATATATTCATTTCAAACATTCATTTTACTGATTATGTTACTCTTGAATTTTGAAGTCATTTCGAATCTTCTTGTCGTCTCTTCTCTTTTTGCTGCCTTCCAGAAAAGCGTTTTTCTTTTTCTCACCATGCAGACAGAAGTCAGGGCCCAAGATCCAGCAGTTGTTTTTTCTCTTTCCTCACTGCGTCCTTCAGGTGAATTTTCCTGCTGTGGAGATCAGCAGCTGAAACATACGAGGTTAGCAACAGTTGTTTGTCTGAAGCTGTTGATGATGTTTGTCCACCTTGGCGTTGTAATAAGACTGATCTTTATGAGCCGGAGCATCACACTGATAAGACATTTACATGTACAATAAAAGAATCAAATGTTATCAGTCAGAAGCACCCGGCTGCTTCTTTCCCTCTTACATCCATAATGTTGTATGGGTGTTCTTAGTTTTCTCACTAACTTTGCACACAGTTAAATACATGTTTTAGAGTGAAATTGAGCTGAAGTGTTCAGCATCATTGATGCGGCAAAATAGCTAAAATAAAAAGGAAAGTACAGAGTAATTCCACTGTTTACCTGGTCATAAATCCAACATCTCAGCTTAAATATTAAAGCAGCACTATATAGTTTAAACACACTGCAATTAGATTTTTATTCAAAGTTATTGAGGCTGAGCAGCAGGTAAAATATTCAAAATATTCAGCAAGATTTTCAGATGTGGGAGAATGTAGTGAAGACAAGCAAAGGGGAAGAAGAAGGCCAATTACTTTTCCTGAGGTTACCTTTAATGTTCTCTTTGAGAAGCTGAAAACTTGCAGCCGAATGTCCGCGGGGGGCTGTCAAATGGCATTTTGAGGAAACGTAGGAACAAGCAGCAGTAGATCAGACAGGCTGGTGGCAGGTAGGCAGACCAAAAGGAAAAATTACAACTCTAAAAGTCTCCTGGTGCGCGGTGAATGTTTCACAGTCATTCTTCTCTGCAGACCACGGCTGAGTTTCTGAAAGAAGATTTCTCTCTTTTTGCTCTTTTTTTAAACTGTTAAATCAAAAGCTGATCTCCCAACAAGAGTCGATAACCTTTGGATTCTGGAAGCATCCAGACACAAAACCAGTTAATTATTCTGCTCTCTGAAATGGTTGAAAAGGATTTTCTGGTCTGAGTTACTGTGTGGGTGTTGGGTTTTGTTTCCAAGTACACTTGATGGCCTTGTAACGACAGACTTCTCTTTTTCTCCTCCACTTCTTTCCTTTTTCTCACTTTGTTTTAGAGTTGAAAATACAACGGAAATGGTGTCTGTTGTTACGCCGCTGTTGCTGCCAAGGCTTGAAATCATTATCTGATAATGAAACTCGAACAGACAAATCACACAGTCTGCTTCTGAAAAGTAGTGCGGCGTGCCGCTGCGGAGTAAACATGTCTGTAAGGAAGCAAAGAGGGATTTCAGGGTAAATTACCAAATGAAACAGTTTTATTCTCTTCTCTGATGTTAAACTGGCTTAAAATCCATAAATAAAAACTACACACTTGTATAATATTTATAGAGATTATGAATATTAACCTCTGACTGGAGCTGTTTGCTAGTTTTATCTTCAACACTGCCTGATTCCTGAGCCTGACTGATTCTGAAAAATGACCCCATCCCAATGAAATAACCACTGATGCATGATTGACATCCCATAAACTATGACTGAGTAGAGTGTCAACACTGTTTTGCTCTCCAAAATATTCAGAGGGGAACCCAGATGTCAGCAGCTAGAGAGAACAAGCCTGGTCCAAGTTTGGGAAGAGCTTCAGCCAGCTGGCCAGCAGGAGGGGTCGGCAGGGTCAGCAGGGTCAGGGAGACCCTTTAAATCCTCAGACTGTGCAGAGGATTAACATGGAGCACCGGCTCTTTAAGAAAGGCTCCCAACCTTCACCTGCATTTTCCCAGAACTGCACGGCACTCAGTGAAACCCTCAGTTATCATTCCTACTAAGTTTGATTTTAATTTTATCCATGATATTTTGCCATAATATTTTCATCATTTGGAAATGATGCTGCATTTTTTCCAAATGATGATAATAAAAACTTAAATTAACATTTTAAATGGCTAGGACATGCTGCTGTAGGAGGAGTGGGAATAATCCAAATCCTAAAAGGAGAAACAAGATCAGAGGAGGACTGCAAATACCCGCGTGATCACCTGACTGAAGGAGGAATGCTGGGATCAGAGCTTACAGAGCAACATGTCTGCTGCTGATCAAAGTGATCCTCCTCATCACCATCCGTCCCAACATGGAGCTGATTATTCAGCCTGTCATCAGCGACATTAAGCTCCATCTTTTTTAAAATTAACTTTAGTTACAACTGAAAATATAAAGCTTTGACACAATAATGCACATTAGATGCCTATAAGAAACAAATTGTCCTATAAGAAGCTCCTCATAGTATTGAGTCATACTTCATGTCAATGCATGATGCAACAGAAACACTATATTTGCTTAAAATCCTTGCAATGTGTTTTCAAATACAAATTTGTACAGATGGTATGAATAAAAATAGTTTTATTTCTCTGGGTTTTCTGTTTATAATGTCTTTTTGATTGTCTCTTTGTTTTCCTGACATGTTAGATCATTTTTTTGGGGATGTTAGAAGAACTGAACAGATGGTTCCTCTGAAGCAGCAGTTGGGGGTAGTCTTACTTTAAGTCCAGTCAGATAAAAAATGAACATGTGTTTGAAACAAATATGGATTTAATTACTGATACATCTGCATGTTGGATTGAATTAAGACTGAAGTTTTTTTTAAAAAGTCTCATCAGTGAATGCTACATCACCTCATCCATCTACTAATGTATGTGAACTTCAACCAGCTCCTCACAGTCTGCAGAATGTGAATGCATTAGAGCCTGCAAGCAGCTAATACATGATGTGGGCTCAGATGAATGCACATTAGCTTCATTTATAATGGTTGGTCATGCATTAGAGCCTGCATGCAGTTTGCTGTTTGCTGCATCTGTTGGTCGTCATGTAGACACTTGGTGGTGGCAGCATCCAGGTGTGAAGAGTCTTTTCTTTATCAGGAACAGGGAAGCTGGTCAGAGCTGATGGTGGCTAAATGGATGTAGCTAAATACAGGCTGGTACTGGAGGAAAACATTTTGGAAACCACAAAAGATTTGAGTTTGAGGTTCATCTTCCAACAGGACAATGACCCGAAATCTATTCAGTGATCCATTTAATCCGACTGAGCCACTTTGTAGTGGAAAAATGTCACAATCTGGAGGCTTTTCACAGCTGGTAGAGCGATAACCCATAACGTCCATCTGAAACTACAGAGAAATACAAGGTTTGGACTCACTTTTCAGATTATTATCCATAATACAATTTAAAAACTGCACACTCTCCACTGTCCTCCTTACAACCTCAACTTTATGTTGCCTTACCACTTAAAAAATATCCCAATAGAACACATTCAGGTTTGTCAGGTAGTGCAGTACTCTTGCAGGGTGGTGTATTTTTTATAACTGTGGGTTTGAAGGTGTAACTTTCCCTGCAGCCATATCTCAGCCTCCAGCTACATTGCCAGTCATGCAACGAAACAAAACCAGCAGAGAAAGCAGACTGGTTTTGTGATTTCTGAGGCACCTGCAGAGCTAAAAGAAGAATGTTTCTAACCTTAATGAACGCTCTCCTCAACCCAGACCTTTAGCAAAGGTCAAACTTATCTTTAAACTGCTTTAATTAGGCCACATCCATTTATTCCCTCTGAATTGGATTACTGTAATTCATTACAGGTTGGTATGGTGCAGCTGATACCACGGTGTCTTTCAGAACCTGCAGCTTCACTGGATTATTCCTGATCTCCATGTCTGGAGCAGGATAAATTACACACACCTGCTGATTACCTACCAGGACATTAATGGCCTCACAAACCGTCTGTGATCTGGTTCTTTGTCTAATTCCAGGTTGGTCTCTGAAGCTGATTGCTTTAGTTTGGGCTTTAATGGTTTTTAGAGGTTCTGACAAGAAGATTTGAATTGTGGTCTAATCAGGCCTTTTTAGTTACAGCTGCAGCAGACCAGAGGAATCTCCTCCAAATTAGGTTTTGTCAGTGTTTTAATCACATCTAAAAACATAGATCCACTAACTGCTTTTCTCAGATTACATTTGGCCTCCTTATTATTTGTCTTCATTATGGCTGCCGAGGGAATAATCAGTGTTTGCATACTGTTTCTCCAAACTTAATGGATTAAAACGTGGAATCCTTTTCTGCAAGGCAGTTTTTTAGTTTACTCTTGGGTACTTTGATACTTTTAAATGTAGCTTTATTTTCAATAATTTGTAGCTCGTAAGTTGTTTCATTGCAGCCTTTTGGTCAACTGCTATTTCTTTAAACATATAAATATATTATATATAGCACAGAACATCCTGGAAAAATGCAACCAACCAAACAAACATGTGAGTCTAACGCTGGAGAGAGAAATGGTTTGTTTTATCAAAAAAACAAAATAGAAATCCTAAAACCACTAAAATATGACTCTTTTCCATTTGTTTAAATATTTTGTGGAGAAGAAACTTTTGCTCTTGGCTTCGTCTGAGGTTTTTGTGTCATTTCCTTCAATAGTTCTTGGTGCAGCGCCACCACAGGCCAGGAGGGGAACAGATTTTTCAAACGATTTGGTTTGTTTCACACAGTGAACCACAGCAGCTGAAATGTAACAAATGTTGCAGTTTTGGTCCCAATCGAACTGAGTCTACCAGACTATCAGGTAGAAAAAACCCCTAAAGCCGATATAACCCATTTTCTTTGTGCATGTAGCGTTGTATCAGACATGCAGACAACTTAATCTCGTTATCTTCCACAAAGAAACAGAGCTCAGGATCTGGATCTTTAATTTTATTAATTCATTTGATTAATTATGTTACACTTCTACTGTAACATAATTTTCCTCTTGTGTAGAATATTCATCTTACTGAGCTGTAAAACCCGCATGTTGACAAGATGACTGGTTTCCAAAAGGCGGGTGACCCAGAGGAAGAGCCTCATGGAGAAAGTGTTGCATTATGGGCTGTTTGTGGCAGTTTGCCGGCTGTTAGGCTCAGAGCGAGTGTGTGGCAGCTCAGACACTAATTTGTGGCCCAGCAGTTAGAAAGATGACTGGAGAATCCCACTGAGACTCGCTGAAGGTGTTATTGTGGCTCCACACGGAAAACATCGCTGTTTAGATCGTCTAGGTGTGTTTTGGTTTGTATCATTATGGCTGAGGCAGAACATTATCCACACATTATGTGACAGAACAGTTTATTGTGTGCTCTGCATGTTGATGCAGCATTGCAAATGTAGCAGTATATGGTTTTATTTGTGTATTCCTGAGCAGCTGCTGCTGTTAAATGTATTAGATTTAATTAAATCTTTCACCATTGTTTGGACTCCTAATCGTCTACTTTGGTTGAAAGGAGGTATAATAGGTTCCAGTCTGTGGTAACATTTAGTCAAAACAACAGAAATGCAGTTCCAGTTAAATCTTCTGAGTATTTTTAGGTTGGACTCTTTCATCACTTTGTGTTTCACTTTCCTCATCCCAGGTTTGTGCTCTGGTTCCTGTACTGTTTAGTCATTGTTAGTGATTTCTTGTGTCATTTCTGGTTAATGACCAAAAGCTGTTACTCACCCAGCTATGCTTTGACACACAGCTGGGTCTTATTCCAATCTCTGAGTCTAACCTATAATTTGTTGGGTTCTTTTGTCCTTCATATGATTCGTGTTGTTTCCTGTTCATTTGGTTAACACTGTTTTTGTCCTACTGCTTTTATTTTCTTATTTGCATTTTACTTTCCTCTTGTGTTTGGGTCCTTTTGCTCCCAAAGACTCCAACCATTTACAAAATGGTTGGATATACACAAATGAAAACATGCAAACCTTTATAGTCCTTGAACTTCTTCACATGAACTATATATACTATATATATATAAATAAATATATTCATTGTACTACTCTACGAATAATTATTCTGTCACATGAAATCCCAAATGAAAGACAAATATTTGTGGGCAAAGTTCACTTTTGTGAAGAGTTTAGCGTGGTGCTGCTGTATACGGGGAATGTAGAACAGCTGTTTTACAAACTTGTCCAAAAATTTGCATTTTAAATGTAATCCAGAATTTCACGAGGGAGAAAAACAAATCTAGACTTGGAAAGTTTTTGAAGTTTTATTTTGTCACCAAAACAACATAGATGTACAATTTCTTGTTAAAATTTAAGACTAATGCCTCTGCAATCGGTCCAGAAGATAGCCACTAAATATTTTTGTGTTTTTCTGTCCTGGCTCGTTCCTTACAGGCTTGTTGAAGTGCTGTTGTCCAGCTGGAGGCAGGAACAACCTGGACAAGTCGTGACTCAGGTGAGATAATGCACACATTCACACCTGCTGGCGATGCTGAACTTCTGGTTCCCTCAGGTTGATGTTTCTGGACTGTGGGAGGAGGCCGGCTTACCTGGACAGACGGGCAGCAACATGTGCCAAATTCAGCTGAGAATTGGGAAACTTTTCCTTCGACTTTTCTCCTTTTCTGCAGTGAAACCCGAAGAATATTAGAATCTGCTGTTCCGAGCAAAAGTACAAGCTGACCTCCTCCTGTAAAAAATAGCTTTGACACTTTTTAAAACCTTTTCCAGACTGCAAGGAATGTGTGCTTGACTGGTAGAGTTACTTTAAAATGTGGTTTTTACCCACTTCTTCTTTTCTTTTCAGCACTCATTCTCCCTGAAAAGACGGGGGCTGAAATACCTGAGCAGACCTGAGCAGATAGTTGCTGGAGCTGTAAGGAGCAGAAATGCCTGAGAAAGCTGGGTCACTGTCAGCTCCCGCTTCCTGCTGAGGTAAGGTCTTCTCCCATTCAGCTCGGGTCGCTGCACTGCTCTTCTTTACATCCCGAAGGAAACAAAACTACGGCTGTAAACGTGCTTGGATAAGAAGTTGTTTATTAAATCGTAGTATATTCCCCTGTTGCATCCCTTGCTATTATATAAGCCAAAATGGAAAGCACTGCAGTTGGGGTGGTTAATTTGTATTCTTCCCAAACACATCTTTAACATTTTAAAGCTCTGGCTCACAGTCAGAAATGATAGATGCTGCAGGGATATAATGTATTAGATCTTCTCATCTATCTTGTTTGGTCGAGCCATCAAGTTCTGTGAATGGCAAATAAATCTCATTTATTTTGAAGCATCAAATATCTTAAAGAATACTAATCTCTGTAAGTATAAAACATGACTGCTCCCTCTGAGTGGGCCCACTCCTTTATTTACCAATCTAGCATATAAATTATGGTGTGATGGAGGTCATTAATTCTCATCCTCTGTGCAGGATTTAACAAGTCCTGACAGGTGGTCTTTGCATGTTTGGAATAAAAAAATATGATTTGGATTTAAAATTATTTTGCATCTGCTTCCACTGGTTCCAAAGTGTAGAGATAATGAGCCAAGTTAAATTATATTTTGACATATTAATTTGTCAAAATCGATCTAACCTTGAGAGATCTCCATCACACACTTAAATAAGAAATTAGATTCTTGTTTAGAGTTCAGGAATTAATTTAATATGGAACCGGTCAGAGACAATTAAGAGCCAGAAGATGATTAAAGAAGAATCACCAAGTGCTAAAAATCATATAAATCAAGACAAACTTTAAGTATTGATCCGGTCTTGTCCAGTTTGGTGTCCCACAAGGTTTTGTTTTGGGGCTATTATTGATCTTGGTCCCTTACTGCATGATATTTTTACTATTATTAAAATAATAATAGGTTTGCAAATGATATCCAATTAGTCACAAAAAATCTTTAGTGTGATTTGCAGAATTTATCTGTATAAATATGGGAAAATACAGAAAGAGAGGAGAGAAATACCCAAATATCTGCATGTATTTTATCTTCTAAAGGACATTTTACCCAGATCAAATTAAAAAACATCCATAACTCATCTTTTTGCTTTACCAGCTTCTCTGCAGCCAGTCAGAGGTGAA
The DNA here is from genome assembly GCA_903067055.1 of Poeciliopsis paucimaculata. NCBI lineage: Eukaryota > Metazoa > Chordata > Actinopteri > Cyprinodontiformes > Poeciliidae > Poeciliopsis > Poeciliopsis paucimaculata. The sequence goes on along the minus strand of CAEGAD010006075.1, from coordinate 64,315 downwards.
GTTGTATTTATTTACGAGCCTTTCCAGCCATAAAAATGATATTCCTCCAAACTCATATTCTTTAGACCAGAGAGAACCCAGAAGAGTGAACTGTTCCTTTCTAAACACTCACACTGTAACTAGGCCTGTTTTCACATTTAAATCAGTTGCTATAGGTGAAAGGTCAAGTCTAAGATGTTTGTGTCCTCCACAAGGCTGAAAGCTTATCCATATTTGTCTCATTTCCTTTCTTACTCTCAGCTGTAGTTGTTCCCACAGTCGCTGGTAATGATGTGAAATCAATACCTTGATTTTTCTGCAGCTGCTCTGCATCGATGCGTTCCGCTGATTTTTATTAACTCGGCTTATTAATGTAGAACACATCATGAAGAGTGGATCTGCACCGCTGTCTCCAGGGAATATTAATTATGTATATTGGTTTATGTATCAGTATACTGCTGCAGATGCCTACAGCCTGCTGTTCTCAGCTTCAGCAGAGTGCAGAATTTATTCGCATAAAGATGGGAAAATACAGAAAGGGGTGAGAAATACACAAAAAGGTGAAAAAAACAACAATAGTGGAGAGCTGGAGAGGGTGTGAAAATCTAAAAAAATGACAAGATGATGGAGCAAAAGGGAATATATAATACATTTTAGATGAAATGCAGAACAAATAAAAGATAAAGCAGCTAAATATTTCAGAGGCGTTACCTGACAGCGATGGTTCTGTTGACGAGCGGCTTTCACATTAATAAGTTTAAACTTTGGGGTTTGATGGTGAAAACATTAAACAGTTTGTTTTGTTTTTCACCACAGCAAATCTATGTTTAAAAGTTAAATCAAAAGAACTTTGATTTAGATTTTCTGAAACCCGTTGAAGTCTCTTCAGGGCTTTGTTTTTGTTTTTTTGTTTTTCTGCTCAGATTTTTGTTCAGTTTTCTTTGGTTTCTGTGTCTCTTTGAAGAGTGGAGCTTATTTCCAGGCCTGGATGGACTCCACCAGGCTGCCTGTTGTCTTTCATCTTGTTTTTTGTGTTCATGAATTGGATCTCAAGTGTTGGAGAGGAGGAGTTCTGGTTTGGGGATTCATATTTACGTTTTGCACATAATGTGATTCTGTTGGTGTCTTCTGCTGGTACAAAGTGAATAGAGATGAGAGGCAAATTCTGCAGATCTGAGGCCATGGTTCTCGACTGGTTCTTGACTGGTTCTCGACTGGAAAACCATGGCAGGTTGGAGGTCAGGCTTTTCCTGCAGTGGAGGAGTTTGAAGGTGTTTTTCCACAAATTTGCAACATTTGTTACATTTTCAGCTGTTGTGGTTCCCTTTCACTCTGCACTATGTTAAACAGTCCAAACCCTTTGAAGAAGCTGTTCCCCTCCTCACCTGTGGGGGCGTTGCACGCAGAATCCTTGAAGGAAATGACATGAAAAACTCTGAAGAAGACATGAACCACAACTTCCTTTTTCGTGAATAAAAACAATGGAGAGGCCTCAGATTTCCACATTTGTTGGATTTCTCTTTTGTCTTTGGTAAAATACAATGAGACATTTCTTCTTCTTGAGGTAGACTTGTGCGTTTGTTTTGGTCTCATTTACCCACAATGCCCTGCACTACAGTTCACCTTCCTCTCCTGTGCATAGTTCTTTAACACACCATCAAGTTTGTTAAATAAATTAAGTTTCTAAGAGGTTTTCTCTCTTTCAATTTCAAACATCAGATACAATAAATGACTAAAAAGTGAATAAAAAGCAGAATAAACTGAGTGGCATTGTTTTCAAAATGCATCACACACTGCTGCTATCCCCAAATGCATTTTCCTAACAGATGTTTTCCATTTAAGAAGAAATAAACAAGCTTTCCAATGATGCAAGATTTGAATATCACGAAGCATTATTACAACACAGATGAAATGAACCAAACACAAATGTCCATATCTGAATGTGCTGCTGTTTGTCTCATTTTTTGTTCTGTGTTTCCAGAAAGCAGACAAATGTAGCAGTGTATAAAATCCTGGCTGCCGCTGTCAGTCAGCCTTCAGGTCTGAGTGAGCTTTCAGAGAGGAGGTGGTTTCTGTTCATGGTGAACTCAGCGTCCGACCTGAGCAGAGCGCTGCCACTTTGTTCCTGCTATGTTTTAAGTGAGAAGGTGAAGTTATGTGGAAGTCTGACCAGATTTTTACCAAGAATGTTTTGTTTACAGACCGTCATGCATGAAGTTGTGCATTAAGTCGTCAGTCTGAAAGCCTGCTGAGTCTTTTCTTGTTCACGTCTGAATTGTCTTTTACCTCCAGTAAGTTTTTTTCCTTCAGCCTGATTGGTTTCACTCTATTTCCACTAAAACAACTGTCCTGTGTTCCAGTGTGTTCATTTAAGCCCTTCTGTTATCCTGTGTGTTGAATAGTCTGTATATTTTACGTCCCTTTTCTGTAGTTATGATGTATATCTAGTGAGTTTGTATGAATAACTATTCTTAACCAGCTCAATCTGAATTAGATGATAGACTGCCTGGACAAAACAAATGTAAAAAAAAAAAAAAAAAAAAGTAATTATCTTCTATTTGATAATCACTGCATGGGTGATTATCTTTTCGCTGGTAACAAGTTAATTAACCCCAACTGATGTAATAATTATCTCCTCATGCATAAAGCATCCAAGGAGATTGCAGAAACTACTAAAAAACTGTAAGGAAATTGTGGAGCCATTGTTTTCTCTGGGACGTTTGGTGGAAACCAATCGAGTCAAAACAACTGAACAATTCAAGACGATGTTTAATTGGGTTCAAAAGTAACATTTTTAAAATAAAATCTCAGATTATAGGGTAGCAGATCTGACTTAAATGCGTTAAATACGTATACTAATAAATATTAGTAGCTCTGGACACGCATTGTATCCCTACAAACTCAGCAGGTGTGAATTAAAGTCAGCTGTCTCCCCTCTGCTCTCATTTGCCGACGATAATTACAGCAAGTGTTTATAATTACCTTGACAAAGATGAAGTGAAGGATAAGTTACACCTTTAAAAATGTTATTCACTGGGGAAACCTTCTCCAGCAGCACATGCTTCCCATCATGCACGGCCTGCTTCACATCCATTCACACCTGCTTCCTGTGAGCCATGCTGCCAGCTGGCTGCTGGGACACGCAGCCAGTTAAGATGCACCTCTGGTTAACAGCTGAGGGAGACGACGACCTTGATACGTCTCCCTGCATTACTCCAGCGCTGCGTTACCAGCAAAGAGTGCTGTAACTCCATTACAGAATCACACCTGTTTACAAGTCCCAGCTCCGGCAGAGATAAATGAAATCAATACGCCGGCTCCTGTGCAATTTCTCTGGCGCTCTGTGGTCTTCAGGTTTATATCATCGCACATCTTCGCAGTCCAAAGCTGATTATGAAGCAGGGTGCAGATCTGCTTACTTGAAAGATAAGTAATTATACGTAACAGAGTGAGGAGTTGGTGGAGCCCAGATAATGTAAGTCTGTAATAGTTACAGTAAACAGAGAGGAAGGCCTGACAATCAATGCATGTCATAAAGCTGGTAATGGCAGGGAGGAGCTTCACAGGAATCTCTTTGTCTTCATTTTGCTAAGGCGCGAGAAGAATCAGCAGAACTGCAGGAGTTTTACTGCCGTTCTGTATTAGCCTGACATGAATCATGGGGTGGATTAGATTGTTGGGTTATTTTTCCTCCAACGCGGAGTTATTCTAAAGGATTTAAACGCTTCAACTGCAAGTGATTCTCTCTACATGCTCGACCAGGAGTGAAAGCTGCAGTCAAAGACTCCATTCAATCGGCCTGGATTCTATAGCTACAAACTTTTTACTACTTTGAATAATTAATTGAACATAATGAGGATCAACTGGGATGTACAGTATGTGTGATTAAATTGAAATGAGACAACATTGTGAATTGGCACCATGTGATTACTCAGAACTGAAATGAAAATAAATAATTTGAATTTATTATAAACTTCTTAAAACAGATGTGTTGATTTTCACTGCTGGTTTCGCACCAGATTTAGCTTAAGCTAGTTTTTTTTAATCGGTGCTGTGGAGCTACAAAGTCCATTTGCTGTGACTCACTGCCATGACATTAACAATAAAAACATGTTTTTCTACAAGGCTTTGATATTTCCTATCAAATGATCACTGTTTAAACATGTTTTGACACAATAAAGTGTCTGCATGCACATTTACTGTGCTAGTGCACAACTGATGTGTGTAAAGGAACAGAATTATTGTGATAAATCATTTTATTGCAATAACTGTGTTGAATTGTGGAGGAAATGTGTGAAATTGAACACAATGTGTCTTCCTGATATAGACACATTATTATGTTGGGTTTGACATAATTGATGTTGATATTAATCCATCTGTTTTAAAGCTATTAGTTATCATATGTGTTGATGATGGAATATGATGTGCAGAGAACATAAAGTCCTCAACCTAAGAAGAAATATTGATCCCTGTGTGGCTTTGTGGTGAACTGCGGACAGGACACCTTCCTGGTTGTTTTACTTATCAAGGCTCTCCTTGGTCAGCCTGGCAGTTACCGTGGACGACCACCTGTTGGTGGGTCACGCTGACTGTGGAAAACTTCACCAGTTCTTCCAGTTAGGACCTGATTCCAGAACTGGACTTGTTTAGTTCTGGGACTCGTCTGATTAAAAACAAAAACTTCCAGTAGAAACTGCAGCAATCCCATTTGTGCTGACTTGGCTGCAGTTGGAGACAGAACAGAACTTAAAACACAAACCCACCCTCATCAGAACCAAACTAGAACAGTTATCTGACTAAATAAAGTACAGAACGTTCTAGGGGTCGGGAACGGAGACGAGGCTAAAATATTTATCTTTTAATCAAGCAAATTCTCTGCTGACACCCCAACTTTGAAGAGCCACAAAGTTTGTTGAGAGCACTTTTTAGTTGTCAGTTTTATGGTGTAATTGGTCATGGATAAAGTTCAGCAACCGCACACTTCCACACTCTGTGTTCTTGGAACGACTTTCACAGGAAGATTTAAAAACAAACTATAAATCACCATGGCGCACATTTCTGTATCTATAATTCTAATGATGATACGGAGAGGCTGTTTCAGTTGTGGCAAAGCAAAGCACTCGACAGGAGACAGATGCACAAGAAGCAGCCTAATGAGACGACAAGCAGCATCTGAAGCCCATAAGCACTTCTCTTAGATTGCATTTCCCTCTTATGTTGTGTCAGAAGCAGCAGGCTCCGCTGATTGGAGATAACAGTGGCGGAGCTGCTGTAAGAATGTCTTATAAGGTAGATTTAAATCGAAAAGAGGAGGAACATAAACACTTTTCACTGGAACCTCCTGTCCTCTGGGTTTCCTTGTTAACTGCTGGCTCTGTGTGGTCATGTTACAGTGGCGCTGCGTCGGTGAGCACTGGGGATATGAAAAATTGTTAAGATAGCGGCGCTCCAGTGCAGATGAGACAGGTTTGTGTGCAGATCTAGCACATGTAATTGTGAACGCTTCTGCTGAGAGCTGACACTGCTGCCAACATGTTTTGATAATACAATTAAGCTGTCGTGCAGTAGTGATTTCTGAAATGGTCGCGCTGAAAGGATGTATTTATAAAAAGTCGGCTGAATTGGACACATTTTGATGGTAATTTGTTGGAGATAAAAAGCTCTAAATTACTCACTGGATTTTCTGACAGGTGGCTCTGACTTAAAAGACTGTTAAGGAATAAATTTTTCTCTTTAAATGCCTTCAAACTACTATTTTCCTCCTGGAAAAACATGCCACTTATGAATATTGCAGGCTGCCTCTCATGTACAGTTCACCGTCCTTATCATTATCACCTCCTATCATGCATATTCCCTCCGCTGGTAATCTAACAACATATTTCAGAGAGGGAAACCACAGAGGCGTTGGTGATTTTACATAAAAACATTTTAATATTTCATAACAACATAAAGTTACAAACTTTTGGCCGAGAGAATTGTCCAAAAGGTTTAGGAAACAGACAACAGTTACTTGAACTAGGTTGCAAACATCCCACCTTTTTGTCAAATCTTGTTTTTGTTTGAGCATCATTAGTCGTGTTTCCATTGATCTAGTGGAAAAGATGAAGACGTTGACGGTATGAGGATGATGGCGTGGCATGTTTTTTTTAATAATTAATCACTTGAACAAGTTTATTCATGTGTGATTTTAATTGCATTTCTTAATTAATGGAAAATTGTGAAGTTGTGTTTTTGACATTAGTGGAATATCAACACAGTTTTTCTCACATTTGCAGTGGGAACACAGCTACTCTACTGTTTGTAAGTTCAGCTCACATTAAATCTGGTTTCATCTTCTTCACCTCTGATTCTGTCTTTTTTGAATGATTTCATCCCTTTGTCCCTTTTCTAATTCTGGCCAAATCTCTGTGTTTCCCTCCTCACTGTGACTTTCTCTGCCAGAGTTAATTGTTTCCTGCCTCTTTTCCTCCTTTGTGTCGTCTGTTTGATGGAATCGGAGATGCTCTCATTGTCTCTGCTGCGGGGAGGATTGGGATGGCAGGGATACGGATGGGAAGCCAGAGGCTGACTCCGTCTTCAACACACACACACGCAGTCTGTGGAGATAACGGTGATGCATGTAGTTAGAAACATTGAAACATGCCTTTACAGAGCCACACACAAAGCGCAGCAGCCTGATGTTTGCTCTCTGATTGACCCTGAGACACGGTTGATAAACATGCGTGATCAATGCTTCTACCTCCACCCAGATGAGCCACTTTAATCTGTTCACCAAACGATGCTTCCTTCCCTGCAGTGCTGAGCCAGTTTTTCTATTTATGGAGAGGTGTTGAGCTGATGTGAGATGATCGGAAAGCGCCTCACTCCCGTTGTGAATCTCCTTGACGTGTGTGTGCGTGCGTGCGTGTGCGTGTGTGTATGCGAAAGCTGGCATGTTTACAAGTCAGCTTTTGGAATTGTCCAGGTGTGTGGGTGTGCATACAAGCTTGACTTTAGGTTTGTGAAGATGTTTGTGCTAATCAGTGTATGTGTGTATGTGCGCTTGCATTATAGATGGAGGGGACATCCAGCATACAGAGAGCAGATGTGCTTCCAATAATGACTACATAAAGATGCAGGGAAGCACCGGCAGCCAAACTAATCAACGCCTTGAAGTGAACAACTTTCCTGACAGAGACGGCTCTGAGGCTTCCAGTGTTTGTGACTGAACGGACACATCTGCTAGTGTGTAATAAGAAAAGACACACTCTCTGATATTACATTTACTTCTGTTTGGCTACATTATTTGGTCTGTGAGTTAATAACACGCTGACATATGGTGTGTTTCCAGACTAAATGGTGGATTTGTGGCCAAACATTAGAACGGCATTAAGGTCGGATTACTGCATTGTGCAACTCAGCTTAACTTTTAGCTGCTGTGCACAGAAAAGGCATCATGCTCAACTGATTTACAAACTGTGTTTTATTTCACCATATGCCTCCTGTCCTCTAACTGCATCAGAAGTAAATGAAAAACCCAATGTCATTCCTTCACCTGACGGCCCTCGTCTTGTTTTTTTGGCAACAACAACTTTCCAAAGTCTTTGAGAAGTTTCATATAAAGCACCTGCTAATGCTGGCAAATATACAACACCCTCCCCAACTGTTTTCTATTTAATAACTCTCATTGGGGGAAATTTGTCATCAATCCAAAGTGGAGTCAAAGAGATGAAAAGCATCCTGCAGAAGTGTCTCTGGGAATTATTGATACTGTTTCAAAGATGCAATCAGGTAATTTGTTGCGACATTTTGTGGTTCAGTTGCCACAAAATGAATCATGTGAGGATTCTGTCTCATTGCATTTAATGACGCTGATACAGAAGCAGCTTCAAAGGCTGAAAAGCTTTTTGAGTGGAGTTAGGAACAAGACCATCATCCAGGGGAACTAAAATTGTCTCCCATCCAACACTCTACTTTATAAAACTTCATTTAGATTCAGAAGTAAAATTGAATCCATTTGGAGTCTCACTCAATTTGCAAATGATGTAAATGTAATGTCCAGCCAAGGAAAGAATCTATGATTCCGAAAAATGAAAATCAGCGTTTATGTATTCATGGACTGGGGAACACTTATCGAGTTGGTCTGGCCCATCTGCGGCCCACACATTTCCACAGTGAACTGGATAACTGAGCTGAAGTGTTTGACAATTCAGGAACAAGAGATACTGTCAAGAGAAAAATGGAGCACACCTTTACTGATTCAATAGGATTATGGGAGGAAATCAAACCTGCTTAATTAACTGATCATCTTCTGTGTGAGCAGGTCCTGCACCTTATCCCAACAGAAAGCTAATGTGGAGCGACATTAGCAATAGATAGAAGTAGCTCATGCTGCCTGTCAATGTGGAAAAGCTTGAAGTTTATTCTGCAGAGGAAAACAGACATCTACTAACTACATCAGGGGTGGATGTCCAAGAAAAATCAATCTGATTTTTTAAAGAAAGTAACTTTACCGTTTAAGATTAGCATTTTAAAGGGTAGCTTGTTTTGAGCAGTTCAATCAGAAAGTTGAACCTGAGCAACTAAACAAAATTACTTCTGTTTTTCCACAATGAACTGCTTCATGTTTGGGGAAGTTTTTGCAAATTTCTAGTTGCAATATTTTCCCCATTGCAACCTTAAAGCACGGTGGTGGATGCAGGGTGATCATGGCTTGATTACAGCCATATAACCTTGGTTACCTTCTCATCGTCTTCTGCATATGAAGGTACTGAAAAGTCAAATGTGATTCCATCAGTCCAAACTGAAACATTAAAACACAAACAGACTGACTGAAATAAGGAAGGATCACAGTTTTGCAATGACCTAATTAAAGTCCAGATCTCAGTCAGATTGAAATGCTGATAACACTGTGACTGTTACCGTCTTACATTGTTGGAGAAAAAGCTATCTCTGCAGTCAGTAGTAGTTGCAGACTGTAGCACTGACCTGAAGATAAGACAGTTTGTGTCCAGCACGTGTGGGGTCTGCAGAGCTGTTATAAGTCCTGGATGGGAGGAGAGGTCAGCCCTGATGATTTTCTCTGCAGACCTGATTGGTTGTTGTCGTTGGGTCTGTTTTGTAGAATAAGACGTGTTAAATGAAGAGGAAACATTTTAATGTTGGGAGAAGGTGTTAACTTCCATCATTAGCGAACATTTTAAACACTTTATTTATAAACCGATGACAAAATGAAAGCATAACAGGGTAATAAAAGTTGCTGTAATTCAGTTGCTGGTTGACACACAGACTGTAATCATTATATTAAACCACTTAGCCAGTCCGTCAGTGCGTTTCTTTAACTGTCTCAGATGTGTGCTTGCTGTGAGTGTTTACTGTTATGGTTCTGGATCCAGATGGGTCCTATAGAATCTGCACCAGTGGTTTTAAACACCGAGCTTAGTTCTCCCAGTCGGGCTGCAGTTTGCATATGATACATATTTGAGGTTTTGCTTTTGGAGATGCTGTGTGGGAACAAGGTCACAATTTTTCTGACTAACCATAAAAATGCCTGACTCATAGGCTTGTTGAGTTTTTAATACTGTTTTTTTTCTGATGGGTTTTTGCTGCTCAGACGACGGGGCGCACATGTGAACAAAAATACAGCCTCTACAGTCCAATATGTGTGGATCAGAACATCTTCACTCTTTTCTATAGAGACACCAGGTCTCTATAGAAAAGTTGCCTTTATTCTAATAAAATAATAAATGGTGTTTTACAAGTTAAGTAAACAGCTTTCTGGACAAATACAGTTCTGACTGCGAACAAAGAGATTAAAAGACTTCGACCTGCACAAAGAGAGATAGACATAAGATCAGAGAAAGATGGAGAGATAGAGGAAGGGCAGGGAGATTAAGAGACAGTATTATAGTTCCATTAAAGCTTTCTCTTTCATCAGTTTGCAGACTGCACTTCTCTCTGTTCATGTTTCATATTGATTCTCCTCTATCATTTTCCAGAATTGAAACATTCCTGCAAGATTCTGAAGAACAAATGCCAGACACACGGGTACATATGATTTCCTCAAAGAGAGTTTGTCTGCATCCAACATCTAGAACTCGATTGAAATCTTTAGTCGAGTTAATTGCAAGACCTGTAATTAAGTAATCACAATTAATCATGTTTTAATTCAAGCAACAGGAGGACAGACGGACTGTTGGTTTTGTCTGCAGGCACTGCTTTGGAGAAAGACCAGAGCCAAAAAGTGAAGCGCTTGATTTACCGGTCCGTCTACGTTCCGACTCTAACCTACGGCCATGAGATGCAGATCGTGATCGAAACACTGAATGCATGGCTGGATACCTGATCAGTGTTCAATGTCTGCCACGAAGAGAAGTGCATAATGTCACACAAGTTCAGTTATAACTGTCTGATGATGTAAATCTAGAAGAGAAGCAGCAATAAGTATTTGTGTGTACCAAGAAAACACAAACTAGTGGTGGTGTGAAAGTGTAGTTTACAAGAGCAAAGGAGCCAATGAGCTGTTGCCAGGAATGAGATGAAGGTGGGAAAGATAAAACAGAGAGGTATTTTGGGAAGTATGAAAGGAAAATCATGCCATTCTGGGATATTTGTGTCTTTTTATCCCCTTAATGTCTTTAATTAAAGGCAACAGCATTGTTGCTGTGCTCCCTTGGAGTGTCATTAACAAACCAAATCTCAGCTTGGAAACACACTGATGGAGGAGGAGGAAGGGTCAAAACTTCTAATGATGAGAGGAACGCAGCGTGAGAGGAACGTACAGATGGGACGAGGGAATTCATCAAGGCCAAAGGAATGCTGGAAGTCGAGCTAGACGAGATGAGTGGAGTTATTAAAGGTGAAAGAGAGCTGGAGGCCGGGACAGAGAGACGGACACATGGGATGAGGATGATGGAACGGGACGAATAGACGGCTGGAAACGGGAGAGACAGAGGGAGGGCGAGAGAGGGAGGGAGAGCTTGGTGGGGGGATTTGTGGATTTTAACTTCAAAAGGTCAAAGCTGAAGAGGAGACAGGCGGCCATGAAGAACGTATTGGTGAGCTAAATGTGTGGGTTTCCTGACACATGACCACATTACGCCAGCAGCACGTTTAATCAATCTGATGTCCCTGCACACTGCTGCAGACCTCTTCTCATATGGGAACACCAACAACATCAGATGGATCGATGAAAGATGGGAAAACAGCCGAACTCTCTTTCAGATCCACACTTTTATACCTTAAAAATATAAGTATAGGCTTGTCACATAGAAGTTCTAGATAAGGTCATAATATTGCAACAGAAAATCAATTAAAAGTCACAAATCCAGCACAATAAACAACCCAACATAGCGTGAGTCTCTTCCTGAGGTGAATGCAGGAGCTATTCAGACATCGCAGAGAAATCTATAAATATTTTATTATGTTTGTATTATCCTTCATTATTATGCAAGCACACAGTTTTACTGTATTATTCTTTGCTGAAAGCTCCAATAACATTCAGTTAATTATAAAGACAACAACCTATGGAAAGTTTATACCAGCAACATTATGATTATTAGATTGATAATAAAACTGATTAATCAAGTATTATTTGTTAATTATACTTGAATGATCGAGTATAATTAATTAGTGCTGAGCAGCGAAATAAAACACTGCTGAGCATCATTTTGATCCAGATGTGTTTGGTTTTGATCATTTCCTTGTGTCTATTTGCTCCATGAGATTATTTGACTGGTTCAGACCAACCACTGTTACACATGGGATTAAAATGAAGCTGAAATTTCAAAATAAAAGCCTCAATATCCCTCAACCCTTTCCTTAAAATAAGTATTTTAGCTATTTCTTTCTCCTTGCACTGCCTTAACCAAAATATTAGCAAAATATTAGCACTAGCATTAGCCTTTTTCCTAAAATAAGGATTTTAGCTGTTTTTTATGAAATAGCTGTGCTTAGTATACTGAATGGAGGAAGTCAATGTAAAACAACATGCTAGTGCCAGATTTAGGCTAGCATTAGCATTTTGGCTAATTTTAGCTTGAACACTAATTTTAACATACTGAATGAAGTAAGTCCATGTTGCTCAACATGCTTGTGACTCTCCACATGCTGTTGAGCACGTTGGACCTTACTTTAGCATTGATGCTAATTTAGCATCAGAACGCTGGGTTCCAACCAATGGGAACACTTTGGAACTGCCATACATGTTTTGGTTTATTTTTCTGTTCACATCTTTGTGCGTTTGAATTTATTTCTCTTTCATCTGTACAAGTCTGTTTTATCTTGGTTTGCTGTTCCTTTTGATTCTTGGTTCAGCCTCTTTCCTGTTAGTTTCTCTCCAGCTTCCCTGCTTTTCTCCTGCCACAGCTGTTCCACATTTCCTCTGATTAGTTCATCTGGTTTTCTGCGGTTTAAGTTCTCATTATATTATTAAAGTTCTCTGTTAAACCACAGTTTTTCTCTACATTTTGGTTCTTTATAACTGTAAACATGACAGAAAGCCTGATTTGAACTTTTGAATCACAATGAGTTAGAATGATTATGCAGTCATCTCTTTCCATTGTAGGTATGTTTCATTAGAAAGAGCCATCACAATTCAAAGCTTTGTCTGCTAAACAAGTTTTTCACAGCCATCGTAAAGTCAAAAACATAATGTAGAAGAGGCTTTTGTTACTGATATGAAGAGCAGCGTTCTTATCAAAGGACCTAGATTAAGCGAGATAATAGCTGCCTGTCCTTGAAAATGAAAAGCTCTTCAAAAACATTATTAAGGACTTGTTTCAACGTAGCCATTTTTTTGAGGGCCAGGACCCTTTTTCTTTGTTCCAATCAGGAGCCTCTTATATGAAGCACTTTGCTCAGCGTATTACTGCATTTAACCATTGTCTCTACTTATCAGAGAATAAATCAGGCTGCAACAACACTGAGAGCTACTCAGGTTCCTGCCAGAACTTCTTTTCCAGGATTTAAAAAATTAGACAGACATTTATTTGAACCGCTTTTCCAGCAGTTTTGGAAAAATGTAGTACCTCACCTCTGAATGCATCCATACGCTGGGATGCTCGCTGTCTATCCAAGTAAGCATTCTTTAAAAACTGCAACCACTGACAAAACCAGCTAAGCACCAGAAGCAATGGTTGGCCTAATTTGGTAAACATGCCCTTAATTTGGAAGTAATTCACTGTCTATAAACTGGCACCAGGGGGCAGTAGTGGTGCTAATGCAGTGAGGGTTACAGGAAGAGTAAAGTGATGAAGTTACAGGCAGTTTCAGGAGACTCTGACGATCAGCTGAAAGCAACACCACAACACCTTTAGCTTCTGATGTCTCGCTTGGATGTTTTCACAAATGCAAAAACTGTAAACTGAAGAAGTTTGCTCAGTAATACATCTACTGATAGAAACTGCACTCGCCTTAAAAATGGTGTTTTTGTGCTTCGAAAATTCCTTGCTGTTATCATTTATAAAATAGATTTAAAGCATCTCAGTATTGGCTTTGCTTTGACTCTTTGTCCTCTAACCGTCTTTTACATCCACTCTGCAAGATATAGTCATCTTGGATTCTAATCTGCTCCTGTAAACATACACCACGGCTCTTCGACACAATTTTTGCCAATTTTTCAGATTGATGCACTCCAAAGAAACGTAATCTCTACTCCTGTTTTCCATTTTGCATGGCTGTCTCTCAGTGCTGCTATCTTGTTTCATGCTTGTGAACTTTGAGATGAAACAGATATCAAAATAATATCTTTGTGAAGCAATTTGTGGAAGTTTTAAAAAAACAACAAAGCAAAGATATAACTTGAAAACATTCTCTGATTATATATGTTTTTAGATGTGGTTCCATTGTGTTTTGGTACCAGCTGCAATATATTGTTAGTCTGGACTTTATCTGCAGAGCTCTATTAATGTATTCACACCATGATCAGACTTAGTTACAAATCACTTTGACCTTACAGCGAGTTCTTCTCTCATCATTCCTCTTGTCCCTGAACACAAACGACGGCGCCTCAGCAGATCCACGTGGTTCGCCTCATCATCAAAACAAGACGAGTCTGAGAGGAACATAAAGGCTTACCTTAGATGTTAGGAACAGAGCAGCTAATATCTTTGTAGACCCCACACATCCTAGACACAAGCTGTTTAGACTTTTACCTTAAGGTCGGTGCTAGAGAGCGTTGTTTGCAGCCACCTGGCTGTCTCGCTGATGAACACCAAACAATCTTTTTTTGTCACGGCTGCACTGTGGCACAGTTGGTGGCACTGTTATCTTGCAGCAAGAAGATCCTGGGTTTGATTCCCAGCCCAGGGTCTTTCTGCATGGAGTTTGCATGTTCTCCCTGTGCATGGTGGGTTCTCTCCGGGTTCTCTGGTTTCCTCCCACAGTCCAAAAACATGACTGTCAGGTTAATTGGTCTCTCTAAATTCTCCCTAGATGTGGGTGTGTGTATGGTTGTTTGTCCTGTTTGTCTCTGCGTTGCCCTGCGAGAGACTGGCGACCTGTCCAGCGTGACCCCTCCTCTCGCCCGGAACATTAGCTGGAGATCGTCACCAGCAACTCCCGACCCCACTAGGGAGAAGGGTGAACAGAAAATGGATGGATGGACTGACGCTTTACACATTTGCAAAAAGCTTAAGTTATATTCCTTGCAAGAACATAGCAAAAAGCTGATTCTGAACCTTAATGCATTTATTTTATGTGTTAGTGCAACATACAGTAGAGCATAATTGTGAAGCAGCATCAGATAAAAAAACATTAGTTTTAGTCAATTGATGGTAATCAGGATAAACTATAACGCTAAAATAATCTCGGATGAATCAGTGCTTTCATAAATGCTCTTCTTTTAGGTTTTTGATCAATAAGTTTCCCTTTCCTTAAGAAAAATCTGACTATTTTAATATTGTATGCTTAATTTATGGTGGAGTAAGTAAACAATATAATTATTTTGTGATTTTTAAAATCGTATTTTTAGCCCTAAAGTCTGGTTGGCATGATGATTTTGGCTGGCACAGCATGTGGACTCCCATCACATCCTGATTAAAATGCAATACTACTTAAAAAACACTACAGTCAATTAAATGCTTTACTCAAGTATTATATTTAAATTTTCATCTTTTGTGTAAATGCTTGGTCAATCAGAAACCCATATTTACAAAAGAAAACTTACTTGAGTGCAAAATTCTGAAAATAATTGTGGATCCTTCAGATTACAGTGCAAAACCTACAAAATTAAATTAAATTTTATTTTAAAAAAAACATGGAAGGTGCCTGGCAGAAAAATAATTGGCTGCTGTAAGAGACTGAAACAGTGGGTGGGTGTCTGGAAAGAGTTTACAGTGGCAGCCAGCTGTTAACAGCTGGACGTGTTTCAGGTCAGAATATAAAAGACGCCCTGCTGCTGGAGACTTATGACAATGAACTCCACACTACTGAGCTTTAAAAGGTCGGCGAGCAGCCATGCCTACCACAGATACAGTAAGGCTAATTAAAATACAATGAATATCTCTAAGACTGGGCTGACACAATAATTCAGGAGCTCCATCAGCTTTTCAAATACAGCAGGGGAGATGATGAACCAACATACCTTCATTATCAGACCTCTACCTTTTAAATCTGGAACTCTTTTGAGCAAAATTGTTAAATTATGGTAATTATCCTTCTGAACATGGCATCTGTGTTTGGCCACATTCAGCCCAGAACTCAGAGAAATCAGGACATTCTGACCTGTTGCTCTGGAGAGTAAAACAGTAGACCCAGTTTATCCAGAACTGGGGCGCAGATAGACCCAAAAATAGTGAAAATACAAGCAAATTTGCATCAGCAGAGTCCCGGTGGCTTTGCATGGAAAGCCTTCGCATATGTTTGATTCTGCAGCCAGAGCAGGAAGTGGATTGTTTCATTATGACTGCATGGTGGTGTGCTGGTTGGTGAGCAGTCTCCCTCCAGAAGCAAAAACTCAGTTTTAAATCTGAGCTCATTTGGATCTCTCCGTGTCAGTTTGCATGTTTTCCCCCTGCAGGTGTGTGATTTTTTATCTATTTTTTTGGTAGTCTGCTCCTCCACAAACACACCTGGCAGTGCTAACGTTGCCTCGCTGCACTCTGACTTCAGTCTGAAAAGTCTGCACAAACCCATGAGGGGAATCTGAAAGTTAATCAGATACTTGGGTCAAAGTTAAATAACATAATTCTGTCAGAATATGATATTATGTGAAAAAGTTCAAACAGTGACAAGGCCAGATGGTCCTTATTCATATAAGCAGGCTGGAACTCTCTCTCTATTTAGAATTTACCAGATTATATTTTTACTCACTTGGATTTTCATCTCAATGCAGCTGATTTTCAAATGCAAATCATGAGATTTGCCTTTATTTATTTGTCTTAATTGTAATGGACTTTGACTAATGGTTTCTGTAATAGACGTTAGTTGCCTATTTTCATCCATCCACCCATCTTGCTTATCCGGAGTCGGGTGGCGGGAGTAGCAGGCTAAGTAGGGAGGCCCAGACTTCCCTCTCCCCAGCCACTTGTTCCAGTCCTCTGGGGTAATCGCAAGGCGTTCCTAGGCCAGCTGAGAAACACAGTTTTTCCAGTGTTTCCTGGGCCTCCTCCTGGTGGGACATGAACACCTCAACAGGGAGGCGTCCAGGAGGCGCCTCAACTGGCTCAGGCTGACTGAGCTTCTCACCTTATCTCTAGGGGAGAACCAGACACTCCACGAAGAAAACTCATTTTGGCCTCTTGTATGACCGAGAGCTCATGACCATAGATGAGGAACGAAGATCGACCAGTAAATCAAGAGCTTCGCCTTTTTTACGCAGTTCTCTCTTCCCCACGACAGACCGGGCTTAAAGGAGGAACCGGTTCTTCTTTAAACCCGCTTCACTGCGGAAAACAATTCAAACATTTTTAGCTGTGGTATTGATGTTCTAATAATAACATGCAGACTGTTTGGAGTGTGGAGTGCGGATCGTCCTGTTCAACAGGTCGTAGCCGTTCCTTTAAGCGCTCTGGATGCCAACATCAGCGCCGTGAATTGGATGCAGATGGTTGATGTTAGCCACTGAGGCTCAGTGACCAGATGGCTGATGGGTGTTTGGGTTGTTTTGGGATGTTGTCCTGTATAAAGGTGAACCTCTGCTCCAGTCTTTTATCCTCTAAAAGGTTTTCTTTCAGGATTGTTCTGTATTTACCTCCATCCATCCTCCCATCATGTCTGACCAGCTTCTCTTTCCCTGCTGAAGGAAAGCATTCAGGCTGAAATTTGATAAACAGGGAACCAGTGAAACTGTTTCAGAACCGGTTCTGATGTGATCGATCCATTTCTGTAATGTTGGTTTGATGGATTTTCAGGCTCACTGGGAATATAGTTTACTTTTTTAATCAAATATTTTAATTGATCAATCAATCTTCCTAATTGAATGTTTATTTGTAATCACCTTTTCAGAAAAAACATTTAATATTATTGTTATTATTTTAAAAAAAACATATTATTCAACATCTTTACTGTCTTTTTACTATAATACAGGCTGTTTCATATACTGCTGGTATTTGATACTTGCGGAAAAAAATCATCTTTCACTGGGTTTTGTTCTTGTAAAGTAAATGTACATCCTTTCTTGTAAGAGCTCCTTTACCTTCCTGCAGGTGTGCAAGAAAAGATAAAAGGATGCAGCTTATTTCATCATGTTCTATTGGTATACAGTCCTTTGTCTTCATGTTGGCTCCTGCCCTCTGCTTTGCAGCACTGCAGCTCTGCAAGGTTATTTTGTTTCTCATCTTATGGACCAGATTTAGAACTGCTTCATTTTCTCAAGGCATTCTTGGGAATGCACAGTTAATTGAAGCCTGGCTGAGAGATACAGAACATCACCCTATCAGAAAATCAGCCTTTGGTCATCCCTACCTCGTCTGAATGTTGATACTTTGATACATGCAGTTATTAGCAGAGGGTCACATCTGTTTATGGCCTCCATCCGTCTCCTGTTTCCAGGATTTACAGCTTTAATTTGTTTTTTAAAAGCACTTCGACTAGTTTTCCACACAAAAAGGTTGATATGTAACCTTTTACATGAGGCAACCTCATATTGAGACCAGATAATAACTTTGACCCCGAGGCAGTAAGAGTGGAATTGCATGTTAACATCAGTTTAATGATCAATTTCTCACAGAAGGAGGCAGCGTTAGGTTCTTCTTCAGGAAACTGAAAATCAAGAAGTGTGTTTAAAATTTAAATCTAAGTGGTTGAGGTGTGTAGATTAGATTACAAAAAACAAGAATTGCTTTTGAACTCTAAAATTGATTTTTGCAACTGAGAAATAATCACAAAAACATTATTCTCATGTCAGAGGCTCATTGTGTACACTTTAAAATCTGGGGCAGGAAAGCAGCTTATTTTTACTGAAATAATTTTCACTTATTTTCTCAGCAGGAATTAAAACACATGGTTTATATTTAATGCTTCATGCCTGAAGAAAAATTGCACTTTGTGATGTTCTACAGATTAAATTTTCCCACTGATGTTTGCCAGGTTTTGTTAGATTTCTTTATTTTATTTTTTTTAAGTGAAACTCATGAGTTTGCAGAGCTTGTTCCCAGCAGGAGGCCGACCTGTTCACAGCAGGATGGTGATGCTCTGCTGCCAACATGTCTGCTCTTCTGGCTTTTCATACTTCTCTTGAAGAATAATTTGAGTTGTTCTGAGGTTATGAGGAATATCAGTTTGGATTTAAACCCAGATGCTTGATAAATAAAGAAAGAGAGAATATGACAGAAAGGAGGGAAACAAAGTCTAGTTAATTGATCATCTGGGGTATTTTTTAATGTTATATCATAAGTAAGTTACTATAGCCACACCCACAAATTGTGGCTTTAAGTTGCATACAAACCTGATATGTATTTTTAATGTAAATGATATAGATCTTTAAGTCAACTCTAAATCCTCCATAACTGTGTTAAATGTTCATCTCTGAAACTAAGTGCATCAGAAGTATAAATAAAAACATTAAAGGATCAGTAAGCTAACTGTAAGCTAGGCTCATTAGCAGGGACTGCTACTGGAGGATAAAGGTACACAATGAATACTCAGAGTGTTTATTTTTAGTTTTTACCAAATTCAATAAAAATATAGGCAACAAGTATTGTTCAGTTGTGCTAGATGTACAGCAGTTGCATAGTTAGTTGTTACAGGAAGTTAGAAAATGTCAGCTTTTATTGAAAAAGGCCTTAGAAGCCAAACTAAATCTACTCTAATTTGGTTTATTGGTTTCATATTGACTTTAGACTTTGTACAAGTTAACAGTTAAGCATTTAAGATTTTGAGTTTGGGGATGTAGAGAGGTTAGCCATAGCCACATTAGCTTCAGAATCTCACTCAACGGTTCTGAAACGTTGGGGAGCTGAAACTGGATAAAACCTTTCGTCTATTTTTGTAGTTATTATAGCATTCAGACTTCAACATGAACTATTTTGCAGTCTGCAGAACTGACTGCAGTAATTGAAACAAAGACATTAATTCAGCGATATAAACCATCCCAACAGGCTTTGTTTATGACCCGTAAACAAGTTACAACAACAGGATTTCCAGTAAATTATGATGTAATTTCTTACAGTTGTGACATTTCAAGTAATTTCTTTTTTCTTTTTGGGTTTTACTTTATGTATTCCATAAAAGGCAATCAAACATTGTAGTGACAGAAGACAATCTCATCTGCTTTAATTTGAAGGAATGTGGACAATATATTAACGTTTCCTGCATGGAGTTCATCCAGGCACATAATTGCTTTAAAATTGAGGGTCAAAATTGAGACGACTCATTTTGGAGAGACAAATTAAACATTGCTGAAACATCAGATGATGTCAGCATCTCCAGGTCACATGACACACCCATTCATAAGGAGGCTGACATTAAACAACAGACCCTGGAGGTTAGTAATCACTTGTTTCTCATGCCTCACTCAGTCATTTGGTTTCTAAGAGCCTCTCACCTCCTACCCCTTCAGAAACACACCGCACCATCACACACACACGGGCTGCCTTCAACCTAATCTAAGAAGCCTGACCCCACCTCAAGGCTAAAGTAAAACATAATTTTAGAGCGAGTTTTCTCTTAACCCTCATCCCAGAGGGTGAGATCCAGGACGGCGATAAGTCAGGCTTTCCGCTGCAGCCTGGATCAACCCTGACTGATGGCAGTGAGACCCGCTCTGAGGACGCCGCAGCTCGCTGGTGGGAGGCAACGTACATGAAGAGGAAGAACAGGAAACTAATTCCAGGTATCAGGATGGTGATATCCTGAGAAACTGCTCAAATGTTGCTCCAACCCCTTGAGGATATTTTAGATTTGCATTCTGTAAAAAATAAAAAGATACTTCAAAATTAAAAGTGAAATGGACTTTTACCTATTTATGTTCAGATCTACTGCACAACCCAGACATGAGCAGAGGAAAGCAGGATGTGCTCACTGCTTAAATCATCCTTGCATCATTTTATTTCTCAGCAAATATCTGCTTTCAGGTTTGAAATATTGTACATTTGGGCTTCAATGAATTCCCGCACCGTCACACAGAAACACACCTCTGTTTCCTGCAGGACTCTGCAGTCGGGATTTATGTTGCACGGATCTTCTTCCCGAGCGACTAAATGGTTTCTTCTCAACCAACTGCTGCTGCTGAGGTGCAGCTTTTAAAAAGCATCTCTGTCCTCCTGGGAATGTTCGTTAGAGACGTGAGAACAACTGAGATTTTCTTTTACACTCATAATTAACCATCAAAATTCATAGAAGCTGAAATTTTTCATATGTGCCGAATGTCATTCAGATCGTTTGGTCACTATTTCCCCCCTGATGCCAAAGTTTAAGTTTTCCTCACACAGTAATCAGCTTTGGAAATGACTCATTTTTAATAAAGTCAAGTTACTCAGAATTCCATATTTTCTACATTTATTTTGAATAAAAACATCAACAAATGTGTTAGCTTAGTCATGTTTGCTGTTCACAACAAATGTGGAAGAAGGTGAAACCAAAACTGAACTCTTTGGCCTAAAATGCTAAATGTTTCATGTACATTAGATTTGCAGATCCCCTTGAATGCAACATATCAGTGAAAAAACATGTTGGTAGTAACGTCATGCTGTGATTTTATTTTGAAGGGACAAAGAAGCTGATTAAAATTCTTTGGACAATGCATGGCGCCAAATGACTTGAGGCTGGGGTGGATCTTCACTTCCTAGGGGGGCAAAAACCTTCCATGGATTCTGAGATGGGTGTTGGATCAAAACATTTTCATTTTATAAAACGGCCCAGTCAAAGTACAGACCCTTAAATAAGAATTTGTGCTTTAAAAACGTGTTTACAGGTGCACTCCATCAAGTCTGACTTGCCCTTAGCTTTTCTGCAAAGTCAGGTTTATTAGTTTAGCACATTTCACCAACAAGGCAGTTCAAGGTGCTTTATATGGTAAATACATCATACAGTAACCAATGAAACAAGTAATAAATATAACATTTTGTCAAATGTGAAGTAAAATGAGCAACGATTTCAGTCCCCAGATGAACACAGTGAGTAAAAACTTGTTGGATTTGCAGAGCTTTGACTCGGAGAAGCTGAATGTTTTCACCACACATTTTATATGAAAAGCAGTTTATTAATTTATTTCTGCTTTATAATTCTGCTGTACTTTTCGCTTTTAATGTGAGGAAGTGTGTACAAGTTCAAGGAGCGTGAATACTTTGTGCTTGGCTCTGTATTCCCATAATTAAAATTCTTTTGGCTCATTACTGGCTCGCACTTTTTGGTCTCTGGTTTTTCCTCATATTAAGTGATCTCAGCAACAGTCTACTCATGCTGCCTGCAACTATGAGGGCACTTATATGCATGACATGTCTTACTTCCCACTTCAGAGGCCTTGACTACGGGCTTACAAGCATGACTTAGAGGCAGAATTAAACCGTGCAACATGAAAGAACTCAACTCTCCACAAAAAATTGGCACAGCAAATTCCTCCTACTCAGGGCTTTGGATTGGTAATAAACTGTCTGCCACATCCCACACCGTGTTTTCCGTGTCTTTCTCTGGCGAAACAAACTGAGGCATCTTATAAATCATCGTAGGGTTTTCTACAGAATGAAAATAGCAAGCCTCCACTGCTTCATGTCAGCTTTCTGCCAAGCTGCTTGGCATTTCCATCGAGAAACTTCTGCGTATGCGTGCGTGTGCGTGTGTGTGTGTGGAAGTCAGAGGGTCTTGTGTTCTACTTTGCTACAACTTGGCTGCAGCGTTGGGAACATGGAGCTCAAGCTGTTTGTGGATCTTTGATGGACACGTTTGGCTTGATTGTTAGAAAATGGCTGGTCTGAAGAACAGCTGAGAGGCATCCGCCCCGTTTTTAATCTCCTGGTGTCTCGTTGTGTCTGGCATCTCTAACAAGCATGAGGTGTCCACTGTGTTGATGGCTTGACCTGTTGGCTGCTGCTTCATTAGACACCTACTGCACATCTCGCTGTTCGGTCCTGACATGAAAAGAGAAGTTCAATTTGTTTTTTTCAGTGACCTTCTGTTTCAGTTGGGTTGCTTCTAATTTTATTGAAATAATTACCTTTGTGTTATTCTTTTTCTGTTTTATTTAAGAAAACCTTGTCATTTTTGTTCCTCTAAATTGGTTTTCTAGCTTTTATTTGCTTCTTCTTTTGAGTTTTATTGCTGGTTGGAAAACCAACTTAAGGTGCATTTCTGTTATTTGCTTAAATTTTCTCTTCCTCCTATAATTTGTGTAACTGAGCTTCGTGCACACACCTAGTCTTTGGTTGCTGATTGTCTCTGGCACTTGTTGCTCCTTCGCTCGTTATTTCTGCCAGGTTTTCTTTCTCCACTGGTTTGGTCGTTTGTTCCTATTAAATCCAGCAGTACTTTTGGGTCCATCCTTGAAATTCTGGATTTTCTGCAGCTCCTTCAGTTCTGTGAGTGTATTCTTTTGTTTTGTATTCTTTTCTGTTTTTGTGCTGTCACCTGCTGGTGGGGTCAGCCCACCCCTGGCAAGCACATCTTACATAAAAGCAAATAAAATGTGCTTTTATGTAATATATGTCACACATGCTAAAAGGCAGTCTATAATTGAATCCTATTTTATTAGAAATCCATTTGAAGGGCTGTGTAAGCTAAAGAAGGACAAATAATTTAGTTATTTTCCTGCAGCAAACCAAATTACTGAGTTTTTTTTTGTTGTTGCTCAGTTTTGGATGTTTGGGGGAAATGAACTGTAATTTGGAAAAATGATGCTAATTTCAACTGCTGTGACTTTATCTGGACTTTTAGCAGAAATGTTTTGAGTGTAGCAGATGCTGCTTTTTCTGATGGTGCAGAATTTTCTTCTCCCAGTGGAGGCCTTTAGTACAGGTGGTGAAAAGTTGACTGGTTTGATTGACTTTAGATGCAAACACTGATGAGTCTTCCCTGCTATCCAAGCTGCTGGATGTCCAATAAATTAAAAAAATCATCTGTCCAGAAGCTGAGATGTGGGACAACAGCTGAGAATGAAACTGGGTTATCCCAGGTCCTGTGTCCATCTGCTTTTCCCCAAACTGCAATATTTGTTTTTCTTGCTTGTTGACAACTATTTTTACATGAAGAAGAATTGCTTTGTGATGAATGCAGAACCAGATAGATGCAGAAACTGGCTGAAAGGAATATTTGTTTGTTTGTTTTTCCATAGAATTGAGAGTAATTCAGTATTTGACTTTTCTGCTGGTGGTGATTATTTTTCTCTGTGCTGCTGATTTGTAAGAACTCAACTTGGATCTGAGAGGAAGCTTAAATAGCTGTTTATGCAGCAGAAATGTTTGCAAACGATTTCCCTTTGAACTGATATATCCAGTTTAATTGTCGACTAGAACATGTAAACAGAAATGATTTTTTTAACATCAATTCATTTTGTTTTGATGTGCATGTAAAACAAGTCATTTATAGCCGTTTGTCATCTTTAGTTACTTGAGCTACCAAATTTGTTTTGTCTGATCCAAATGTGAAACTTCTGCCACAACAATAAACCTGGGGAGAAATTCATCTTAAAGTCTTTTAAGGTAAAAAAAAAAAAATAAATCCATATTTTCTTATCTTAATGCCAGGATCTATGTTGGTATTCTTATCAACAGTAGTGCAGAGTAATCTTTCCAACCATTGTTTGACTATTTTGGTCAAAAAAACATTTGTGCTGACTTTTGATCCTTTTTACATATATTTTGGGGGAAGCTGAGTTCAGTTTCACTTGCCTGCATGTTTAGCAGTTTATTACAGAAAAAAAAACTGACTTGGAGAGAACTGGGCTAATGGGAAAAATACCTGCAACATGGAGACGGTCTGATGCTGAATCACTGGTATTAAGGGTTCAAATCTATGCATTTTAAGTTCCAATACTGGTTTATATTGGATTAAACAAGTAAATTATCAGAATCACAGAAACACACAGGAAACAGAATGATTTGGTTGCCTGAGGTTAGCATCACTGACAAGTCAGTTAAAAGGGAACTGGACCACTTTCACAAGGATTAGTGCAAATCCATAAAATGAACTCAGTTTAGCAGTTCTTCAAATCGATCAATACTCTGTGCCTCAGTCTAAAAAGCCTCAAGAACAGATGAGAAACAATCTGGGGTTGAAAAAGCCACTTTTAGGGTGTTTGGACTTGAGAAAATGTGAGAACAAAATGTGAGAACCTGGAACAGCGGTGACCCTCCCCAGGCGAGGCAGGCCCACCAAAGTTAGACATAGCAGTCATATTTCAGACACTTTTTAATATTCATCCTGTGTTCCTCATTTAATGCAAGAGGATTTGAGTCTGATTGTTAAAGAGAGATTAAGCCTGAAACGTCTGATCTCCTGTGGCTGACACCTGCTGTAAAACCGGAGCTGCAAGGAACATGGTCATTATTTTTTCATCTTCAGCTTTCATCCCGCTTTCTCTCTGCTTCTGTTTTTCACCTGTTTTTATATTAATGTAATGTGACCTCAGATATCTGCTTGACAACAGCTTTGTAATACAACTCACCATTGTCCCTAACAGAAGCTAACTACCCAGGGCTCAAATACTGGAATTAAATCAAATTATGATTAAAAACAAATATTATTGTATTAACTACAATTAGATGCTAAATTAATTGCAGGTTATTAGTTTCAAGATTGTTTCTATGAGCAAACTAAATTTACTTGCTACTGAATGAAACAAACTTTTTTTAATCATTTTATTTTACTGATTCTGTTAATGCTTCAAAAAGGCTATGAAAATTTAGTCAAAGTGTTTTAAACAACCATTGCTTGTTTATTATTGTTTTAAAAACAGAAAAATCCTTAAATTACTCATTTCCATTCCCTAAATGCCTGGTGTCGCTAAAAAGCTTCAAATAACTTCTAGTATTTTGATCTCATTTGTCAGTTTGTCCTTGTAGAAGTAAATGTATATTTTCTTATTGGACGACCTTCTGCAGAAGTTAAAGGCTGTTTCCTGAATTTATTGGCCAGATATTGTGCTTTTTGCCCACTGTGTACGTCTGCATCCCTAAGCAATGTGTAATTCATGCTCTGACCGACACTTATGGTATTTGTCCACCGACTTGTCTGTACTCATAAGTCGTGTAACTGTGACTCTAATTAGCGTCACTTGTCATGAAGAGTTGAGGAAACCCTGCTGTGTTGAACCTGCTTGGTGATCTGGGTGCAAATGGCTGAATAACTCAAACTGGTTTTAATAAAGTTTTCTATTGTTGTTCATAAGATTTTGCTCACAGGTGAACACGGATGCATAGAAAACTGGAAACCTGGAGAGATGCCGCTTTGATATAATCTTTGTACGTTGGGCGAACATTTAAGCTCTGATCAGTGCAGACACATAAAACAGCCGATTTATTTGGACATGTGACATTTTCCTTGAGTGGACACTAAAAGCTTCAAGTGCTGCAGTTATCCGAGTCGATCCTTTGAAATCGGACACGTCTCCCTCTCCTTCTTTGTCCTTGCAGCTAGAAGAGCCTGATGTGCTTTTTGTTTTGAGTTTCAGTTCAGAAAGACTTTTTTTTTTTTTTTTTTTTGAGGATGCAATCCTCTCTGAAAGCGGACTGTCTCTGAACTTCCTCCAGTAACTAGCCTCCCCCTCCTCTGAAAACCCATAACCTGGGTTACTTCAGCAGGGACTCCTCAGGATGACTGGCAGGCACCTCTAACCCTCTGATCCTCTGTGGTTGGAAGCTGAAAGACTACCCAGTGAGCAGCTGCCTCTACTTTTTTAGTTTTATTTTTGGGGTTTTTGAAGACTCTTCATCCATTCACCCATCCATTTATCCCTCCATCACAACCTCCTCTTGCTCTAAAACATACACAAACCTGCATGCATGCAAATGAAACTTCAACTGTGGAGGCAGATAAATGTGAAACTTAGATTTTCTTACTAATTTCGATGAAGCCATTGATCCAAGGAGCAAATAACTGTGTAGGTGTTGAGCTGTCATGATGTAAGAGGTGATTTATTTTGCTTTCTGGAATGACAGACGAAGGCCTGGAGATGCATGGAGGAGAGATCAAAGAATGGGTGGATGGAGTGATGCATGTCAGGGAGGAGAGATAAATAATGAGGCCAGACTGACCTGCATCCAACCTGAAATCATGAATGCAAAGGGAAACAGACGATCTGAAAGTAAACCAAACATTCAGAGGGATTCTTTCTAATCCTTTATGTGAGTTTAACCTGAAAAGGAGAAGTTCAGTACGACATGATTATGGGTTTCAGCACTTAGATTAACTTGATCTGGAATAATTTATGATGTAGACGGAGCTGACTTCTCATTCTGAGTTTGTTTACAGCCAGAAGCTTCTCCTCTCTCTAATGTTTAAAACACCACTTCTTAGCTCTTTAGGCTTTTGTGAATCTCAAATCTGAACTTGTGACCCTCGTTTGACTCAAAAGTGGTTCATGTACAAAAGTTCAACTCCCTCGAGAAATTCCTTCACTGAAATGAGCTTTGAGAGAAAAGAAGCTGCCACAAACCTAAAGCAGAGATTAATAGGAAGGTTAAGAGGTGAACGAGTTTTCTTTCAAATTTTTATTTTTCTGTTCAATGATCTAAATCATCAGTCAGTGGTCCTTCACATTAATAACCCACAGTGAGTAACCAGGAAAATATATAAAGTGCTCCTTACTTTCGACTTGGTATTTATACTTTAATTTGATGCTGTAAAACTAAGTGTAAGCATTGTGTCATTGACTTTGCAGCAATTCCTCATACTGAGCACGCATGCAGTGACAGTGGAGAGGAAAAACTCCCCTATAACAGGAAGAACAGCCTCGGTCACAACTGACTGGAGGTTTCAGCAGATCCACAAAAAGAAACAGATGAACTGGTGCAGGATTATCAGCATGTGATACTGGTGATCACTCTGGTGTTGGTCTCTGCCTCCTGGAACCGTTTGGAGGTGATGTCTGACCTCAGACTGTTTAGTTCCTCAACAGCTGGGTTGAATAATATTTTTTTTTGTGATTTTGGAGCAAAGGCTGGTTCGGAGAACTACACATCTGTATTACATTTCACATTCTGGCGATGAAATTGATCCCGTCCACCCTGTCCCTGAGGTCAGAGTTCAACTACTGATCACGTCATAGAATCGCTCCTTAAAAATAATCAGAAATATCCCTTTAAAGTTACAAGAAGTTCTACGCAGAATATGGGTCAAGAGAGCAGCTGAGCAAAGGCTGCAAGATTATAATGGTGTCTAAACTTTAAAACAAAGATTTAAATAAACACTTTCTCTTTTCTCTTTTAAATGTGATATTTGTAAGATTTTAGAAGACAAAGAATCTGATTAATTACTTCATATGTTTTTGTTCTGGAACAAATTTTCTCCTCTCAGGTTCAAGAACATGATATAGGCGTCTCTGTTTTCAGAGATGCTTTCTGTAATTAGTCCAAACCCATAAGAATTTAACGACTAGGTTCTCTGAAGTCCTCCTTTCAGGAAAAGTCACTGGAAGGTTAAACTCCTACTCTTTCTAAAGGTAAAGTGAAACACGTAGTTTAGGACATTTTTCACTAAATCTAACATCTTCCACTTTGAAATTACTTTAATTTGTCTGCATTCAGTTAGAAACACCTTAAATCAGTGGGAATCTCATCCTAGACATTATTTTAGATTTATCAGTTTATTCTTTGCATGTCTAGTGATCACATCATGTCCATAAAATTTCATTCTGAGGGCCACAAAGGGTCCTCGGACCACACTTTTACAGCCAAAGCCCGACACAAACTTTTTTTTTTTCTTTTTGTTTTCTGACTCAACTTTTTTCCTTCCCGTATCCCTTTGCACTGTGTGTTGGTGTGTTTTTATATGCACAGGGGCCAGTAAGTCTCTGATTCAGTGTGACTGATGGAAAATTACTTAAAAACTTGCAGCTCTTGGCATCTAAGCTGATTCAAACTGATTCAGATTTTGTTTACAACATCATTATAGCAGGAGGAATTAATTTGTGCAGTTGGCTCTTCAGGGCCAAACAGGCCTGGAGTCAGAGCTTACTCATTATTTATGTCACACAAATTTCCCCCAAATTGCATTTATGTGGCCTTTTTTGCATTTCAGAGCCAAAACAGATTATGTGCCAGTCCTCTGATGGTTTCAAACATATTACGTGTGTTTGACTTTTAAGCTGCGTTTGCATAATGTCAGCAAACCTCTCTGTAAACCTGCGCTGGTTGTCCCGTTGACGTAATGCTGCGTTTCTTGAGATCCTAATGAGTCTGACCTGTTGGTGATGGTAAATGTCTCTGGGCAACCTTTGAGACTAATGGGACGGATATTAATATTTTGTTGCGCAAGATGGAGAATACATCTTGCGCATGTAAGATATGACCTACATATTGTGTTTGAGTCATTCTTCCTGGGAGCAACATGGTGGATCCTCTGCCTCTTGTTTCTTTGCCGTCATTTGCTCCAGTCTTCTCCGTTAATGTTTCTGGGTTCTGTTCCGAACACCTGCATCAGCTCAGATTTACACCTCCTCTCTCTGCCAAGCCATTGACTGAACGCCTCAGACTTGAGCCAAATGATCCAGAAACACTTTGAGTTCAGTGAGGAAGCGTCTCATCCGTCAGAGTTCTGTTTCCATGCGGTCGAGTTGCAGGTCGTTGTTGCTTGTTAAAGTGCCAAAGGTTAAGGTTTCAGCAGAACTCCAGTGTCTCTTGCAGGCTTGTGTGTTTTCCCCAGATAAACACAGAACACACACCGGGTCATCTGCATGATGTTAAAACATGATCCGTCAGAGCGCTCCACATTCTTCCTGACTCGGTGGTCCGGCTGTTTGGAGCCCCGGCTCTTTGTAGGAGCTCTGCTCTGCAGTCAGAGTTCAGTTGGTGGAACATGTCAGACTGAGACTTTTCATGGACCCTGAAGTGAAACGTTGCTTTATTCTAAACTTGCCCTCCCTTGTTTGTCTTCCACATTTTACTTTTGGACCTGGTCAGCCCTGATCAGTAAGGATGTGGAGAGAATACCACGAGAAAATCAGTCCACAAAACGGCTTATGAAGTTACCCGGCACATCAAAGATGAGACTTTTCTCTCTATGAATCGTTTTAGTCATTGGTGAGCATAAATGTAATTAATATCAAATATATATTTTAAATAATTTAGAGAATTTATACAGCAAATCTTGACTTTGTTATAAATCAACTTTATAGATTTTGAAACCAGCTTGGAAGTGTTGAAGATCATTGTTTTGTTGAAACGCATGTCCAGGTTTCATCTACAGTAATTTGAAGGACGTCCATCCTCACTCTTCTTTCCAGCGTTAAAACTGGCTCTGATGCAGCCTCACAGCATGATGCTGCCACCACCAGTATCCTTAGGTTGACTTATCTCAACTCCACCAAACATGCTCGTCATTGTGGACAGTTTGCTCAGTCTTTGTCTTGTATCAGAAAACAAACGTTGTTTATGCAAATATATTTTTATTTAATAATCCATTAAATGTCACAAAACACATTTCCAAATGCAGCTTTGTTTATACCTGCAGGGCTCTGATTTAATGTTCAGAGATTTTTCCTTGTGCATATGTAAATCAAATTTTTGAAATCTTTGCATGGAACGGTTGCACCGCCTGTGAATTTTGGTCGTCCCCCTCAGAGGGCTGGGACCTCTGGTTGAGAACCTCTGATTACTTCAGTCATCCCTCCCTCAGGGAGAATTGTAATTTCTTGTAACTCCCACTCTTCCTTTTCATTTTCTACCCACACTGAAACCTAACTCTATAGTTTCCATTTGCAGCATGCTGTTGGAGTTGTAAGAATTACAGTAAGGATGTAACGCTTGAAGGATTCACTGTTTTATCCTTGAGATTTCTTTGCTTTTCCCCTCCTGGTAAAATGATTTTGATATTATTCCAAAGTCTTTAGTTCTCAGAGGAGAGAGGAATAAAAAGCAGCTGCTCTCTGATGCTCTGAAGCTGATATGACCCGTAGATCAGCTGCCGATTGGTGTTCAGTGGAGCTCACAACATGTTGACCCGACTCCTTCTGTACTCCACCGCTGACCATTACTGACCAGACTGGACATTTAGGGACCAGTCTCCCTAAATGTCAAAGCAGCACATTTCAAACTCAAAGGCATCTTTTTGGTTAAAACCTGGTGAAGAGGAGTATGATTGTGGGTTAAGAATCAAAGCCTTAAGAACATGAGTGATGGATGAATGAATTACTTTTTTTTGGTCTAATCCAAGAAGATCCATTCTACGTGATCTTGGTCTTTCCACTCTTCCATAAAGCCATACTTGAATTGTTTGATTAACAGGTTTGTTGTTCATAGGTTGACGTCCATGTCTTTGTAGGTCTGCAGTTGCTCCATCCTCCCCAGGTTCAGAAGACTGAACAAAACTCTGAGATGTTGAAAGTTTTGGATTTTGTTTCAGAGCCAAATCTAGCTGTAAAATTCTCCAACTTTCTCCTGGACTTTTCTGCTGGATTCTTTTGGTCTTCATAATTTTTCTCTAACAATCCTCTGAGGACTGCACAGAATGGTTGTATTAATGTTGAAATCAAAATACACACAAACTTTGACAGTTGTAATAGAAAAAGCTTTTGGAAATGATGTGATCATTAATCCATTAAACCATATTGTCATTTGTTGTTTCTCTGACTCTAGGTATCTGGATTTTAATCTAGCAGTTATATTTTGTTGGTCATTTTCTGTCTTGGAACACAAACATGACTCTGACTCTGCAAACTTTATCTGCACTGTGTACTGAAGACACAGTGCAGGAAGGGCTTCAGTTAAAAAAACAGTTGCGTTGAAATGAATTCCTGTTCAGAAAATAAAATGTCATCCTCCTCGGTTGTTTCACAGCGATAACTTCTAGATAAGGATGAACAGAGAGCCAGGGAACATCATGAACATGATGCATGTCTATGCAGCAGCATTACTGTCAGGAGTCAACAGATGGCGGGATGTAACCGGATCATTTGTATGCACCAGCACACACACGCTCATACACACACACAGACGCGTACACATGCACGCACAGCAGGGACCGGCAGAGTACACAGCGAGCTTTCAGAGGACGGAAGGATTCTCTGCTCTGCTGTGATTAATGGGCTGATTGAGGTTGGAGCCAAAATAGGGGGTGGGCCAGTTTGAAACCTACTAATGAGGTGATAATGGAGAGGTGGGTGGCTGAGGCCACCACCCTGCAGAATGGTGGAAGCGAAGCTGGGAAGGCTTTAGAGGCAGGAGGGAGAAGAGCGCGCTCTCTGAAGGGAAGATTTGTGTTTGTTTTTTTGGCTAGTCTGAATGCTGAAGATGCACAGAGGCAGAGGGAGGCTTTTCTTTTATTCAGAAACACTAAAGCAGAGAGAGTTGCCTGCTTTAGTGTAGGTGGAGCAGGCAGGTGGTAGTTTCACATGATGAGGGGGTTTCAAACTGTGATTGCAGGTTTTAGAATGAGGTACTGCGGGTGTTCTGCAACCGAATGGAGGGCAAGGCAGCGTTATAAGAACTATAACAAAATACCTTGTTTGTGTTTAGCAAAAGATCAATAAGTTTAGGGATAAAGAATGTTTTTGCAATTCATCAAATTGACAGTCAGTGTTGTTTGTGGTAGCACATTAAGAGTCTCTAGAGATAAAACTCCTAATTTTCTTCTGTTTCTGTGTTGGGATTTGGATCCTTTGCACTGGACTCCATCTGTTAAAACTTTAGTGGCCCATAATGCACATTACAAAGATGGCTGGTTTAGTGGAGTTGGGTTCTGCTGAGAGGTTATGAGCAGTTAATGGGTCTGCTTCCTAACAGCCGGCTGGCGGATGACCCAGGTAGAAGTGTTAAAGTGACGAGGGTGGAGTTTATTCTCCTTGGAGAACACAGCGATCCGATGCCTTTAACAGCGGAGAACGGGAAAGACGTAAAATGGAACCAGATGACCTGCTGCTTTAATGAACAATCTGGATTTGACTATTTTCTGCGGTTTTCTTGACTTTAATTGTTATTTTAGAGAACATTTTTATGTTCATCTGCCACATGGTGGAAGTCTCTAAATATATGGAGAATATGCAGCTTAAAACACAGTGGAAACTCCACTTGTGGGGCAAACAAGTATTTGACACACAGCAGATTAAAGTTTTCTCACTTGTAAAGAGGTCTGTCATTTTTATTATAGAAACACCTCAGTTATCAGACAGAATCTAATAAATCACATTGTATGATTTTTAAAGAATGACTTCATATTTTCTTGCCTTAAATGTTTGATACAGTGGGGAAATAGAACTCACTATCTGGTATAGAAATCTTTATTTACAGCTGTAGAGGTCGGACATTTTCTGTCATCAAACCGTTTACTGATTGCCGTGGAGCCCATCCATCCTGGTTCTGTGCAGATCTACAGTTTTTGCTCCTGGTTTCTGTAGACAACTCTTTGGACTCGTCCATGGTGGAGAGGCTGGAGTCTGATTGAATGTGGGGAAACGGGTCTTTTCTACAGGTAATGAGTTGAAACTGGTGCATTGTAATGAGTGGAAGACATGAGGACTTGCAGATGAACTAACATGTCTGAGAGTCAGAATTCAACCTGGTGATAGGCGATCAAATACTTCATGCAATAAAATACCAAATATTAAAAGAACCATACGGTGTGATTGACTAGATTTTATTTTTACTCAGCCTCTCAGTCACATTTTTAACTTGAATAATCTTTTCAAATAGGTATTTTCCAAACATTTCCTGTAACATGAATACTCAGGTTGGGTTTGCTTTGTGCTTTCAAGTTCAAAGTAGAAGGTGTCCTTATTGTCCCAGAGGGATAATTTGTTTCACAGCAGCCAGCAGAACAGGAACATGATCTCACAACACACACAGCTACATTCTGAACTCTAGAAAACTTAGAACTGATGGTAAATTTGACTTTCTGACCAGATTACTTCTGCTTTGTATCGGGGAATATCTGTGCCCTGATTGGACCAAACCAGTTATTTCTCAGTGTGAAGCTCGGATCGGCCAGGACAGATCGGGCTTTCTTCCACGACCTGACCTGATACAGAACATTAAGGTTCTAAAAGGAAGTTGTAGTAATTTTACTATGTTTTAAAATATAAAATGTTTCTGTTTGACATTTCGAGACTCACAGCAGCAGATAAAAGAAAAGGTGAGAACAGTTTCAAAAGAACCAAAACACTTTGGACTCTGTCAACAATGTTACAGATTTCTAATATTTAAAGAGATATAACACAATGTAATTTACGTTTCTAACAAGATTCAATATTTCAATTTAAGGACATTGTCAAAATTATTTGGGGTTGACTGAAAGTTAATAACCATCCCTCCCTTTGGATCTTTAACTTTTAATGTGGGCAAAGTGAAGATGAACAGTGAGTTCTGGGTACCAATTTCTGCCTGTTCTCCTGAATTCACATCCATAATTCTGCTTGAACTATTAATTGTGCGCACTGACTGATCTTTATGACTGAGGCAAGGCAAGCACGCTTTGTAATCAGAATAACTTTCCTTCACAGAAAGGCTTGGTGTTCTAATTCCAGTTTGAGCAGAAATGGATAATATGAGGAAAACGGAAAACTGTGGTGTGAATATTTGGTTCTGTTAATGTTTCTGACTAGACCCCACAGCCAGTGCAGACACAGATTGGAAATTTCTTCGAGTTTCAAAAGTCAAGATTTTTTTTTTTTTTTCTCCACTATGGCCCTTATATGCTGTCGTATCTCTGGGTCATGACCTTCGGTGTGGATGGGAATCAGCTGATCTACGCTGAGACCATATTTTGTTTGTCTAGGTCTTTGAATTTCAGCCAAAAACTTTCAGCTTTGTGTTTATGTGAACTATATTTGTTCACATAAACACCACAACTCACATTTCCCCTTGATGCTGCGGAAGTGATTTCTCCACATAGTTTTGATTTTTGCAGCGACTAAACCATCAAATTCTGCCTCATCGCCACAATTTGTGAACAAAATAGGATTCTCAGTTAATCTCCTTCAACTCATTTAAAGACGAACTTAAAACGTGCCTCAGCCGTCTTCAAAGACGTTCTCTTATCGTCGTAAACAGCAGGAGGATTTCAGTTTGTTTATTTCCAACTTCTGTGTGTTTGGAACATTTCTGTCTTTAAAAAAACAAAAGGCCCCATCCATCTAGAGACTCTGAGACCCTCCGCTGCCCCCACACGCTCTGACAGCTGTTCCTTCTCCAACTGTTCCCACTTCCATGCCAGAATCTTCATCAGGAGTCACAATGTGCATCCAGGCATCATTTATGATTTCAAAAAACTGAAGTTACCTGATGTAGTGGCAACGAAAACAGAAACCAGAATGTTTAACCGACAACCACAGGAACTGACAATCGACATTGTCTAAAAATCCACCAAACAATCCGACATCCTTCATTAAGATCCATAAAGGAAGGAAGACAGATGTTGAAGAATGTGACTTAATTTGATTGTTTTCTTGCTAAAACATTCACATTACTTGAACATTATCACAATTTGTCATGTTACAAACAAAAAAATTATAAAGGTAATGAGATTTTATGTGTGCATCTGTATTCCAACTGGCCAAGTTAATTAAATCTTTTTTGGGTACATTTCCACTTTCTTTGCTCATCTAGAGAAACTTTTGTTCATTCTTTTTTGCAAAATTCTTCAAACTTCATCAGTGTGAATGGAGAACTTCTCTGAATTGTACTTAGTTTTTCTGGCTGTAGATTTAATGCGATCTGTCTTCTACATTTCCACTAAATATTAAATACAAATATTACTTACTGCAAACAAGACTTGTACATTTACCTCATTCTCTCTTTTGCTCCTTTTTAAAAACATAAAAATCACATTTTTCTCCACCTCCAGACATTCAGTGCTCTACTGAATGCTTTTTAGATTAACTTTTCTTTTCTGCAGACTTTAACTTTGTGTTGGTACCACAAGAACAAAGCTGTGCTGAGACAAGAGTCTGAGATCTTCCCAGAAGGATCATTAGCATTTGAAGGCTAAATATGAAATAATCTCTTAACTATGAGATGAGGCTTTATAACAGGCTTTTCAATTGTCTGCTGAGGCTGTAAAAATAAACAGAACTAAGTATATTTCTATCGTCTCCTGACATTTAAAGAAAAATAATTTGCCCATCCGATTTTATTGGATTTGTGCTGGATTATACTCTTTTGAATTTATGACTAATTAGTTCATTTTTATCCTATAAGCCTATTTTTAACCACCTCATTGTCTTCTTCTCAGAGCGGACGGGTTTATCTCTGCTTAGATTGCCTTCGCCAAGGTTTCCACAAACATCAAAACATCTTTTTTAGGAAACTTTTCAGTGATTCTTAGAAACCTCAAGCAGAGATAAGAAGGATGTTTACTTCATCTTAGATAACCGGAAGAGCACAATTATGTGCAATGATAAAAACTTTAAGTGATCACTTTGGTCTTTAGTGGCCAAATATAAAGTACAAGCTACTTCCCGGAAAGCCTGGCAGGATTCTGAGAACATAATGAAAGGTTATTAAAAACAGCATTTTTAGCCCTAAAATGTTTTATTTTGAAATAAACCAAGAAAAAAGAATCCCAGACTGTCAGTAGTTTGTTACTAATATTTGTTTCCTGGAGAACAATTGGTGACCAAATCAACAGCTTTATTGGACCTCTATTATTAATTTACAATGAAAATATATACTCTATAAAATTACTAATGATGGAAGTAATAAAGGCACCAGGACGCTTTAAACGACTTAGTTCCCAATCTGTTATAGGAATGGAAATGTTGATTTAATCAGTTTTACTGTTTTCTCTCAAGACAAAGAAAAGATAAATGAATTAAGATCATCAATACTTTGACCTCTATTCAATCAGATGCTGGTCAAAGGTTCCCCTGATCTTCATCAGGTAAATAAGTCATTTGAGGGTCTTCATCCTCCTGAGGTTCACACAACATAAGTAAACATGGCACCAAATGTCAACTCTTCAGCTTGTAGAAATGTTAAACCATGTCCAGTGACTCCGGGTCAACGTGTGACCCTGAGCAGAAAATGGAGGGATGAGAGAATTCTACCACAGGTTAACATTTTGTCTGTTTTTGCTAAAAACCTCCCATTTAAATCTACAAAATTGCACCAACCTAAAAACTTTTAGAAGTAAAACCATTTTTAATAGGAACACTGTGTTTAGTTTCAGAGTAAAAGGGATTAATAAATTAGTTTTATGAGCTTAAACCTTTCAGCCATATCCAGTTTGACCAGAAAGAACTGGACACGCACCAGTGATTCCAGTTTTATTTTCTCCCCAACTATAATTAAAACATAAAATATATTCCTGTTGTATGTTTAAATGGGGGACTTGTGCATTGCTTTTTTGATAATTCTGTTTGTATAGAGGACCAAAACAGAGTCTGTAAAATTAGCTACATTTTGTCTCGAAATTAAGACCAAATAGAACTAAAAAACAAAGGAGAAAATATTTCAACTGGTATCTGTTCTAGGTTTCTGTTTAGCTGAAGAAATCATTACGTCCGCGGTTAATCAGCTTCTCTCCTCCTTTATCCTTCTCTTTTCTCCTCTCCTCTCTTCTCCGCTTTTCGGCTGAAGTCCTCTTGGTGACGCTCTGCTGACATCACTCGGATGTTCCCCACTCAGCTCTGCGCATCAAACCCACGGAGCTCCTGCGACTCTCACACTCCGTCCACACTTTGTTCTCCGCCTGCTGCTCTCACCGCTGTCCGCCAGACACGCACCCGCCGCGGGCTACCTGTGCGCACTGCGGCCGGGCCACACGGGGGAGGGGTCGCGCTCCTGCCCGTCATTAAGACTCTGAGCGGATCTGCGCTCGGTCCGGAATCAGGAGGAGGACGCGCTGAGCTGCGGGAGGAAAGGAGGAGGAGGAGAGAGAAGTTGACTGGTTTGAAAGCAGGCGATCTGAACTGAGTCGTAAGTTTGTGAGCGGGCTGCCGGAGGAATAACTCGGAGTCCGGTCTTGGCACACCTCGGTGTTCTGGATATTTACCTCCAGTGCAGAAGAATGGCGAGAGATTACGCAGCGCGCTGCCCGCGCTCTCCAGAGCGGAACCCCTGGATGGTGGCAGCGGTGATCATTCTGGCTGCTCAAGGTAAGCAGAACCAAACCGAACCGAGCCGAGCCGAGCCGGGTACCAGCGGAGGCTGAGTCCTGCTGCGCCGCGCGCTCTGGATCACGGCTGATCTCCGGACTTTCCAGCCGCGCATTCCCCGCTCATGTTCACAGTCACGTCTCTGCTGATGTCTGACTGTAAAAGTTTCTGATCCCGCTTTCCCTCCACCAGATCGCAGTTGAGTTTCAGCTGGGGTCTTGACATGCGAGGCGTGGCGTGGTTTTTGTCCTAATTCCTGGCCGCTTCCGTCGGCAGGTGACTGCTCAGGAAACCTAATCCTCTCTGATCCTCTACAAACCCTTTCATGCACGGCTGACCTGCAGTCTGTTTACCTGCAGAGGGAGACGCGTGCGGTCAAACGGGACAGCAGCTTATTACTCCCCGTTAGAACAATGATAGAAATCGGAGCAACAGGGTGAAGATGGGAAGCTGCGCTTCTACTGGCTTCTGCAGAAATCCTGCCTTAATAATTAAATGCTTAATTAAGGAAAATGCACGATCATACTTGGATACAATGGCATAGGTGGCTCATAGAAAATGTTCCTTATCTGCACCATTTCACCATGAATCGTTCAGTAAAACAGGCAGAGTGGATCACTTTGGTTTTCCTGTTGACCAGCAGATGCTTCTCAGCTGCACCAATAATGAGGGATTATCTGCCTCTGCTGCTGCGCCAAAAAGAGCCAAAGAAACGTTATAAATGAATCCTGTGGCTCGTTAATGCATCAGTAATGACCAATTTGCTGGCCCTCCTGGTGAAGACCTTTCAAAAGCCTTAAAATTAATCAAACTTTTATAATGGTGGAAAATCTCACACTGAGAAGCTCAGAAACCGTTGATTCTGCACAGAATGATCAATTTAGGTTCATTTAAAACATGAACCAAAGTTCATGTTTTAAACTCAGACATCTGATCAGTTCTCCATGACTTCCTGGTTTTTGCTTGACCACCAATAAAAATGGGAAACATGAGAGAACACTGGTAAGGAAGGATTTAAGAACAACAACAAAAAACCCTCCAATAACCGATGCCTTGTACTTGTCTGTAGGCTGTTTGGAAGTCGCAGAATGAGAATTACATTTTATTAAAGAACCACATGCCCTCCAAGTACGGCGGAGGATTTGTGATGCTGTGGGCCTGAGAGACCATCCATCATCTGCTTATCCTCTCAGGCTCACAGGAATGTTTGGTGTTTATCTGCATCATTGATCAGAGGAGAGGCGTAGTCCACTCTGGACCAGTCACTTGTATATCAGAGCAACACACACACACACACCCCCGCACACACACCCACACACACACACACATGTGTAATCTTGAGACCAATTTACCTATCAGTTGTGCTTTTGGACTGTCTGAAGAAGCTGGAGTACCTGGAAAAGAAGCCAGGTGGGGATTTGAACCCAAGACCTTCGAACAGCAAGGCAGCAGGTTAGCCAGAAACACCAGCTGCTCATTTGAAACTGAACCAAGCTGAGTCTGTCAGCATTGATATGAAACATGTTAGAATCAACAGAAATCATTCAGCTGACAAAGTCAATATTATTCCATTTCTGTCTCAGTTCAGTGGGAAAAAAAAAAACAATCAAAACTGAAAGTTAAGGTTGAATTTTCTGAAATGTTTCAGTCTGACATTTTGCTACTGCAGTAAAAAATAAAGTTTTCACATTTTTACTGAGAAGCAGTAAATTTGTCCACCAGTATGAAGCCTCCTTGGCTTCCTAAAATGTTTTTCTGCAATATTTCAGCCCCACTCCAGACGTCTGTAGGATAACATGCCACTGTTGGTCCTGAGCCAATCAGATACGGATCAAAATCAGACATTTTTTCTCATTCGCTGACAAAATACTGAACAAATCTCTTTATAGATTTATAAACAAAGTGTTACTTGTTGAGTCAAATGTAAAATAACGGTTGGAAATGTCCACTGATGCATAACTGGGAAAATCTTGTTTGTATTTCTTTAATGTTGGCTTACAAAGTGCAGCCTATTAGAGTTGCTGCAGTTCAGTTTCTCTTCATGGTCTGTTACTGAATCCAAACAGCTTAAACGAAAGCCTGCTTGTGTTTTTTCCCTTCAAAATAAAAGCAGAAAACTGTTTTCCCTATTAAAGTCTAATTAATGCATCTCGACTGAAACTAGTCAGGTTTTAGTGTTTCCTCCACTTCCTGCAGCCAGCTGCAGCGTTTCCAGCAGCAGCCAGTCACGCTGAACATATTTGCATAAGAATTTGTTTTCCTGTTCACCGTCAGCAGAAATCTGCCCCGACTGTTGCTTTCACCTGGGTGTAACTCGTATCGTCTGTCAGAGCTGTCCCCGAATTGTCACAGAGGAAACAGAAGATGGGTCATATTGGAGCGGTGTCATCTCTCACGCTGTCGCTCCGCCGAGGCGCGCCTCAGAGATCAAAGCGGCTGGGAGGGCAGAATATTTCAGGGCTGGGAGCCGCGCTGCATTTATCAGCAGCATCTTTTGGATTAGGAGCGGAGGCCAACGCTTCTTTTTTTCTGGGTGAAGGTTTGACCTTGATGGGGAACTAGCTGTGAACCCAGCCTTCCTCCTCATGTTTGTATAAAGCATGAAGGCTGTGATGCTGCTGCAGGCTGGGCTGCACAGGTTGGTGGAAGGATGACAGCCGCTCGGCTACATCCGGTTGTCTGAGAGCTGTCAGATTATTGTGACAGCATCCCCACAGGTTATGATTTAATTTGAGCGTGCAGCAACACAACTGTCTTGTTGGAGGAGGAGAAATCCTCGGCGCCCAGTTCACCCACCACAGCCGGAGGAGATGCAGGTGAACGCAAACGTTGGTTTTTCCTGGCATCTGAAGCAGTTTTCAGCAGAATTTTCTCTTTCTGCCTTTTCCCAACAGATCTGTGACTGACATGGTGATGATATGATTAGATACAGCAGAAATAAGGGTTTGTGTGATCACACTTGTGATAGTCTTTGTTTTAAAACACCTGAATGATACAAATAAAACCGAAACCTTCTTTCGCCTGTTCTTACTTGCTCCCTCAAACAGACGTTAAATGCAGCAGAGAAGCCATAATGTTGGAAGAACCAGGTTAACCTTGAGTTAAAAAAGTGTAAAACAGGGTTGAGTGGATCTCCTTCTGCAGCAGTGATAATTAAGTCATTTCAGGTGCTCCCTCTCCTCCATGGCTCTTTGGGCTCCATCCTGCTCTGAAATGTCAGCCATGATGAGTCCCCTTGTCGGCTCGCTGGAGACGAACGGTTGATTAGCTTATCACTTGGAGAGCAGGCGGCCGATGATTATCGCCCTTGCAGCGCCGCGGCCTGATTATTGAGAGTCATTAATGACTCATGGTCTGCTTTGCATTGCACCGTGTTGTTGTTTTGCATATTCATGCGTGCATGTGGATTCCAGTGGTCCATTCTGTGTTTTCCCTCCATTTGAAGACTTGATCTGGAGCTTTTCTGCTTTGGCATTTTCAGTTTTTCCTGTGGGTTAATTACGACTCGGGATTCCTACGACTTTATGGTTGTTTTTACAAAATGAACAACATAAACATGACTTCTGTTGCGCTGCACTTTGTTTGTGAAAGTCGCTTTGAAAATACAAACCTACTTAATTGATGGTTACTGTACATGTAAGTGAACTCCTTATAGTGTCAATATAATAATGAGCATCTTCCCTAAGCTGAAGCAGTTATGATCTAAACCATTTGTGCTTTAGGTGCTCAACCAAGATCAGACTTGACTTGCACTTGTTCTTCAAGGACTCAAACTTCAACTTTGACTCAAGTTTTCAGTTTGACTTTATCTTTACTTCAGGTAATCAGAAGTGAAAGTTAACACAAGCTAATAGCAATATATTTCTCCATTTCTTTCCAAACTCTGTCATGGCTTCACTAAACAGGGCTGGGAAAGGCAAAAATAAACTTTTTTTTACTCTTCATGTGGCTGTCACCAAGTTTTATATTATATGCAGCCATATTAGATTTTGTGGTTGTGAAAATGTTTTGGACTTTTCCACTTTCTTGCCATTTATTCAACATTGAATTAGAAATTTGAACTGAAATTGAAATGCAAATGATCACTGTCACAAATTTTTTTAATATTATTTAGCTTAATTTGGTAATTTAGCATGTTTACTGATTTTATCCAACTAAAAGCTTCTCAGTGTTGATTTATTTAATTCTTTCCTAATAATCCTGAAAATTGTGAAGGACCATTTGCCTTCTAGTCTGAAGTGTTGGTGTCCTATTTGAGGTATTTTAATATATATAAATATATATATATATTTATATATATTAAATTCCCTTCTCACCCACCGCGGGTGGTTCTTATCCTCTGAGCTTGGGTCCTCTACCAGAGGCCTGGGAGCTTGAGGGTTCTGCGCAGTATCTTGGCTATGCCTAGAACTGCACATTTAGACTTTCACTGGTCTTCTGATTTGAATTTCTAACACACATTAAACGTCTGTGTCAGCAA
Organism: Poeciliopsis paucimaculata; assembly: GCA_903067055.1. Taxonomy (NCBI): domain Eukaryota; kingdom Metazoa; phylum Chordata; class Actinopteri; order Cyprinodontiformes; family Poeciliidae; genus Poeciliopsis; species Poeciliopsis paucimaculata. The sequence goes on along the minus strand of CAEGAD010006075.1, from coordinate 22,262 downwards.
ATAAGGAGATCTTGAATCTGATGAGCTTTCTTGTTTCAGCGATTGGAGACCTGGCCCCTCTTAGACTTGTAAAACATTTTTTTACATCTTTCCATCTTTCTACAAAAACATGTAAAATCACATCCAACGTTCTTCCTCAAGAGGAGAGAAAAATCTCAAAACAGTTGTCAGCGTCACTCCTTGGACCACTTCCAGAAGATGAGATGGATTGATAACGAAGCGAATGGAAATACAGACCTTTTTATTGCTTGAATTAGAATTCATAACCAAGCTTTGGTTTTGGAGATGCATCTGTGAGCGGCTTGGTTGCGGCCGGCTGTTCGCTGCAGATTGCTCTTCTTCGCTCTTCTTCGCTGCATCATGGTGCTGCTGATTGGCTCTTGGAGGAAAACCTACAGGCTGAAATATTGCTATCCAAAGAATTTATGACTAAAACTGATGAAACATCATTTTGCTCTAGTATTCACAGCTACCCAGCCCTGAAGTTTAAGAGGGATCCTGTGGAAGCTGGAAGGTTTTGATGTGAGAGACATGTTTTGGAGATAGCTGTATTTTTGTTTTGATTTGTTTTTCCTGAGAAATAATTTTGATTCCAAACTGTATTAAAATATCTGTGAATATGTAAAGAAGCTTCGAATTTACAGTGTAATGCAGTGGTGCCCAAAGTGGATCCTGGAGGCCCGGCATCCTGCATGTTTTAGTTCTGTCCCTGGTTTAACACATCTGGATCCAATGATGGCTCGTTAGCAGGCCTAAGAAGAAACTGACATGCTGAAAAGGTTGTTGGTACCACCAGGGAGAGAACTAAAACATGCAGGATGCCGGCCCTCCAGGACCGTTTTTGGGCACCCCTGATGTAATATTTGGAGTTGTTGGATTCCTCAACCATGCATGAAACTTTCAGCTGCTCCGTCCTGCAGCTCAGTGACTCCGCTATCCCTAACCTCTTTCAGAAAGTCCTTCACGCTGGGACTTGGACGCCTTCTGGCCGTCTGTTTTTGGACAGAACCGAGGCAGGCGGCGTGGGGTGTGGTTGTCAACCTGCCGCTGTGATGCTTCTGGGCCTCCAAGGTTGCGAGGAAATCGTAAAGGTCGACGTGTGTGAGGGTGAGCCGGCTTCGCGGCTCCAGGGTGATGCGGTGATGGCAGGTCGTCTGGGATTTAGTCGTGTCAGCAACACATTTCCACCGTTAAGCTTTTAATTGCTTAACGGTGCATATAGTATCCCAGAGAGGGATACTGTATGAAAAATTTTACATAAAAACATGTACAAACATTTCCATCAACTCTAAAATGGATTTTTACCACGATTTAAGTTAATCATGTTTAATTTATTCACATTTCGGTGAATCCAAAAGTGACATTTTCTGTACATTCTGTGATATAAAGAGTGTGAAATGCACTGTATAAAAATAAGAAATTTTAAACATTGACATAGAGTAGGAAATACATGAAAAACACCTGGGAGGTTTTAAATTTCCTTCAGATTTCTTCAGTTCATTTATCCATATTTTATGGATTTTGTGTCTGTTCCTCTGGGGTGACCGTCTGAGAATCGGTGGTGGCTGATGTGAGATTCTTGCGGTACGGTTATGTTGAGTTAAAATCAAACAGCTTCTCGTTGACAGAAATACTTTTAGGGACTGAAACAGTTGGCCAACCAGCTTGCAGCCTGTTGTGTAGACTGGATAATAAATGCTTTAATAAGGACGACGGTTGGCACTGCTTCTGTTTCCACATAATCACTCAAAAAGTGAAATATTTCCAGGGCTAGATATGTCTTGTTTGCACGTGGTTCAACATTTTCATCTCTCCAGAACTTTCTAGCATCTTATTAAAAATAATTTCTACAGTAGGAACCAAATAATAGTTTGAAAGCTGTACTGGTAACCAATCCGTGTTCTTTCATATTTAGAAATGACTTCTTTTGTTCCTCACACACTGTCGGAGCGCGTGTTGTTCTTTAGAGAAGGAGATGTCTGATTGGCTCTGGATCAACCCTGCTGGTTGACATAGACCCCATGCTTCCTGTGGTTCTCTCCACATCTTTAAGCTCTTCTCTGACTCATCATCGCCTTGACTGTGACGATCAGTCTGTGGCGGCAAAAAGACGGACTTCCCTTAACAGGAACTGTTACAGTAGTTCCTCCTGATCACCACCATGAGGACAAACCATTGCCACTAATTGTTCATATTAAGGTTTCTGTTTTGCCTACATGAGCTGTCATGTCTGAAGCCTCTGGACCAGAAACATCTGACAGCTTCAACTTCTCTTGGTGTTTATTAAAATGACTTTTTTTCTTAATTACAGCCTTTTCTCTGCCAATTTGCAAACATTATCATCGTTATTGGGCTGAGTTCCTGTTCATACTTGTCTAACTGTGATTCTTTTGGCGACTTTGAGAAGTAAACTGGAATGACTTTTTGGATATTTTTGTTTTTTTGCACACTTCAGTCATTTACACTTTTTTGTCACTAAAAAAAGCAACACAGCTACAAAGGATCAAAAAAATTTAAAGCTAATCACAAAATGCATCATAGTAAGTTTGTTTGAAAGTCTGAAAAATTGTAGACAGTTAAACATCCCAAACCTCCAACCTGGGATGACCTACAAACCTGCATCATTACAATGTAACTAACCTGTCTTTTACAAAATGTTCCTCTCTGTGAGCCCAAATTAACTAAAGACAGTAAAAGAGAGACTTCATTCTATGTGGAGCAGAAAGTTTCTTCTTCAGTGAGGATTCCTAGTTTCACTTGTGTTTCTTGGTTTTGGCGCTGGCGGCTCTTCGGCCTCAGATCGTTGTTTACTTGCAGCTTCTGCAGGGTGGATCCCTCCTGATTCCTCTGTTGCACCAACGCGTACCTTTAGGGTTTTTTTTTCTTTTCCGATTGGTCTGGTGGAATCAGGGTGAGGATTTTGTGTCCTGTGCGGCTGCAGCTTGCTGAATGTCGGAGTACGAGTCAGCAAATTTTCTTTTCCTTCCTTTTTAGTTCTTTCTTTTTGAAGGATCAGGATCGTAAGCAAATTCCACATCAGGCTCTTTGGAAATAAACCATATCATGGCTAACACCTTGGCACCTCTTTGTGATTCCTGGGCAAACAGGTGTCAGAGGGACGAGGGATTACTGAGCGGAGCAACAGGAGCGGAGCCATGACTCACAATGGAGCTGATCCGTGGATGGCCAGAGGAAAGCTTCTGCGTTTTGCTCTCGGGGGTTTTAGTCATCTCTCTGCATCATGAAAATCGTCAGACGTTTGAAAAACACCCAAACTCTCCTGCGTTCTCAATCAATGCTGCTTCCTCTCTCTGGTTTTTTACTTTTGCCTCCATGCCGGGTGGGAAAAAACACACAACTTCCAGCGGGGGCTTTCCAGGCTCTCAAACCCAGCTCATTCTATTCATTTTCTCTTTCCTTTATTCCTCCCCTCTCACTCGCTCTGTCTCATTCTCTCCCTTCCTTTCTCTCTCATTCTTCTGCTCACGACCCGCTCCGAGCCAGCCGGGCTGGCTGCGGCTCCATCCCAGCTCCCGAGTGGAGGCCCTTTTGTTGGCTCAGCTTTTGGTGGAATTAAAAGGGGTGCCAGCCGCCCCCTTTCCCCTCCTCCCTGCCTCTCTCTCTGCTGCTCCCAGCTCCTCCAGCCCTCATTGTTTGGAAAGGGAAGGGATTCAGAAAGTGTGAAACTGTTTAGACAAGCATCTCTGCACTGTCTGCTCTGGCAGTGGAGTTGTCCTTCTCCCGTTTCAGCCGCCGCTTCCTTCCCAGATAGTTTGCTGGTGACAAAATGGAAATGGCTTGAACCCTCTGTGTGGGAGTGCAGCAGTGGATCAGGCTGCGATGTGACTCTGTGACATTTCCTGTTGTACCCATGTGGGCGATTTAATAAGCGCAGTAACATTTGTTTGCCTCACTTGCATCATTATAAAGCCTTTAGGCTGGGCTTCCTCCTGCGGAGAGACGGGAAGAGCGACGTTTAAACTGGGAACCGCGGGAGCCCAAAACGATGCGCCTTTGCAGATTTACAACTTGGAATTTACACGGCGGCTAAACGGAGGTGTAAAGGAAACATCCTGGATGATGTGCAAACGCTAATGAGAGACGGCAATTTAAAATGTCAACGATGGGACCCAGTAGAGCTGACGTTACTCATGCAGAAAGCAGATTTCTTTCTCACCCCCGTAACATTTGTTTGTAATCAGCAGTATGTTGGGATGAAATATCAGAGTAGGTGGAATAGAATTAGCAGACATTATTGCAATTAAACACTTCAGGAGTGTTATTAGAGCAAAACCACTTCAGCAGGAATGTTAAAAATGTAGATCTTGGTCTGTTTTTTATCCGCTGTCTGTTCAAAAACTCACATTAATACAGACCTTATTACTGTACAGTTTTTTTTACATTTTACTGTCACAAAATATAACTCAAAGTGTTTTGCATATTTATTCACATCCCCTTTTCTTTGATGCTCTTATTATTATTATTATTATTATTATTATTATTATTATTATTATTATTATTATTATTATTATTATCAGCAGCAGAACTGCAAACATATGAAGACCTGACTTTCACACATAAATGGAAATGACCAAAACCCTCCCAGTGACTCTGGAGGAGATGCGGTGCTCGGGTAGCTGAATCTGTTGACAGCTTTTAGTTGTGGATTCCACAAATCTGGGCTTGATGAGAAACAAACAAGAGTAAAGTGATTGTTTTACCACGAGCCATGTAGGAAACATGGAAAACACGTGAAAAATGGTTCTCAAATTATGTCAAAATTCAGCTTTTATTTGGCCTAAATGCCAAATAGAAGCTGTTGATGGGTACAGATCGATCCTGGGAGAAAACCTTTGGTTGTGTCCAGCAGGACAACAAAAACCTACGGTGGCCCTGAGGTGCAAACCACTTCAGCAAATTGAAAGCACAAATACAAATTACAAAAACACAACAACACTTACGAAAACGGTTGAAACTAGTCTACGCAGCACGTCCTCTCCACTGCCACTTTCAAGATGGCGGCGATGTAATCTTGAAGGATTACGTCTCATACGTATTCATGCCTATTGTTCAATCGGCGATTTCTGAGGTCTCCAACTGGAACATACACTTTCCGTTTTGTTAATGAGGCATTTTTGTACTTAGTAATTATGCTTCGTTACTGTTGTAGTGTTTTTGTAATTTGTAATTACAAATTACAAATTCATTTGTAATTTGTTAGTGTGTGTTTGAATTTGCTGAAGTGGTTTGCTCCTCAGGGTCACCGTGAGAACCAGTGGAAAACATATTTATTTGCCAGAATGGTGCAATTAAAATCCAAACCGAAAAGAGTTTGAGAATTTTCTTGCAAGGCCTGAATATTGATTGTATTTTTACTGAATCAGACTGACCTTAAACTACTTAACAAACGTAACTGAACAGAAATACTCTCCTCTAGACGTGCACATCTGGGAGAAACACAATAAACAATACTTCAGTTTTAATAGGAGAGAATGGCCAAATATTAAGGCATGCTACTCTTTTCAAAATTGTATTCACTAAAACGAAAAAACAGATTTCATTTACCTTTAGATGTGCACTACCTTTTATCATTCTGCCTCATAAAACCCCAATAAAATATGCGGAGCTCTTGGCTGAAATGGGAATAAATATGAAAAAGTTCATCATGTGTAGATACTTTGGCAAAGTATTGCTTATATTTCCATATTTTGCATTAAAACACAAAAATCTAAGCTTCTTAAATTCAAGTAAAGTTGCTGTGGTGCAGTACAGAGCTCAGGGTTGTATACTGTCTGAATTATGAAAGCTCTACACATGTAGGTCTTGCATAAATCATGAGTCTAAGAGGCATGTTCCAATTTATGAAATATAAATTGGTCACATGATTCCTGCAGAAGTAACTGGTTCTACTAATGTCTTTCCTCTGACAGTCTGCAGTTTTCCCTTCAAACACACAAACTTTTCCTAATAACTGCATGAAGCCATTGTTCAGCACCTTGTCGTGATTAGAGGGAATCACACTCGAAGTAAAACGTCTTCCTGGCTGAGGAAGTTCGGATCCAAGACGTCTACATGATCTCGAAAGTGAGTTTCCTGTCCTGGCTCAAGTCGGAGCACTAGAAAGGTTGACCACTGTCAACTGTCCCTGAAAAGTGACGATACCGCTGAACTGTCATCCTCTGACTGGAGGAGACAAACATCCTTCAGGAACTCATCCAGATTTCCTCCAAGCTGTCCGGTTGTCTGCAGGACTGTCTCTGGTTCTGGTTGGATCATGTTTTCAGCTACCAGAGGTCTGGATGGTCCTATGGTGATTGTACTGATCCCCCTACAAAAAAGTCTACAAGCTCTTGTTAAAATATGTAAATATATATATGTATATACATATTTTAGTGCGAGCTCCTAGTTTTTACTGGACATGGGTCGGTCTGGATGCCATATCTTTAGTCACTTTCACCACATTCACAGCATTTTTCAGGTGAGTAATTCTGTCAGATTTAGTTCAGAAGGTTCCCACAATTTCATTTCCTCCCTGTGATGCCAGAACTTGGTTCAATGCTTGGACACAGAAAAATAAAATCTGTTTTTATTGTCGGCTCTCTATCAGAGACAAAACCCACTGTGTTTAGTTTCAGCCATCTGACGAAGAACTTCGACTACATGGAAAAAAAGTGGCTGGAGAGACAGAAGTCTGGGCTTCTCTGTGTGTAAGCTGCTGCCTCAGTGACTGAAGATAATTGGATAGATGGATGAATAGATAGATGACACAGCATTGCACCTTCTTGCATTGTTTTGTGAGGTCTTTCAACCACCTTTTGCCTTTTGTGAAAAGGAAAAATAGGAGAACAGGCCTGTTTTTGTAGTGTGCATGTGAGGGACCAGATTCAAACGAGGACAAGAACGTGTTCAAAGTAGAAATTTAATTCTTCGAAAAATAGCTAACAAAGCATAAAGATTTAATACAAGAATAAGTCAAAGCATAAGGAACAAGCGCAGAAAGGTTAAAAAAGGATGTTATGCAAATGTATCAGTCTGGAGAAGGGTACAGAACAATTTCCAAAGATATTTTGAAAATTTACTGATATTTTTGTAAAATGAGATCTTTTGGACATGAAATGTCTTGAACTGGAAGACACACATATGAAAATGTCAGAAAAATCCAACTAGGACAGTTTGACTGTTGTTGGGACGGAGTGATGCGAGGACGACTGGAATTAAATCACCTTCTTTGACAAATGTACTTTTTTTTTTGCTTTTGAATCATATTATTTTATCCCTTTAAAGGTCAGATAAGGTAGAGAAATCATCCTGGTCTTATGCTAAGAAAATACAATAACCTGGCGTTTAAACACCTTTTATAAATACTCTGAAGATGTGGCAAATTAAACATGAATGCACTGAAATGTCTTTGTTGGCCAAATGTTGCTGAACTGTGCAGTAAGACATTCTGTTCCAATATTAAACATTTCCTCCATGCCACGGCTGCAAAAGCTCTGGATTGTGCTGAAGGTAGACGTTAGATTGTTGAAACGAGGCATGAAAAGGTCAGACCAAATATCAACCCTTTTAACAAATGTTCCTGACCGCTTGGTGAGACAAAGTAGCTACTCAAAAAGAGGAGGGGGGGGGGAATATGAAACTCAACAACCTCTGTGAGGTAATTCAAATAGATCATAGGAAGTGAATTGATTTATCTGTGCCTCTGCCTCCTAAAATAGCCGGACTGTCCAGCTCCCTGCAGCTGGCAGACGCTTGGAAACAAGTTGTGGAGGTCAGCAGGTGATCGGCCACATGAGGAGGAGACATCCTGAGTGTGATGATGAGATGTTGAAGGAGATCTTCTCTAAGGACGAGGATTTGTGCTTCCGGTTTTTTCCTCACCTCCCTCTGCTTCCTGTGCTTCTTTATCATTCCTTAAATTGGCTGCATCACCCTGCATGGTGTGTGTGTCTGTGTGTGTATTTGTGTGTCGATGGTAGTAATCTTAATCAAGTGGATCCACTTTGACAACATCGTTTCTCATTTGCATGTACAACTCTATTTGACTGAATACTCTTCACATTTTCATGCAAGTCACACGCACATTAAAACAGAATACCAGTGTCATTTAAAGTTACAGCCCATTTCCCAACACATTTCCCCCCCATTTATCCTGCCATGCATGTCACTACTAATTAGATCATTTTTTTGTCATTTTTCAATAAACGTGCTGCGGTTATTTCAAACCTGGCTGCCAGCGAATGGTTGTGCTGGCAAACAAAGCAGCTGCATGTAAGAAAAGGGGGAAAAAAACAAGACATGGATGTGACAATTAAGTTTGTCAGGCTACGTGTTTCAGGAGTTATTTCCTGGCACAGACTCGCACATCTTCTGCAGCTGGCAGGTGAGTGACGGGAAGCAGTCCATGTTTTTATATTAACAATGGGACATGGCTTCCTGTCAGCCTTCATTAGCAGACGTAGAAGTAGTCACAGCTGAAGGGGAGCTTTCTACGAACAGCAACCTGAAAACTGATGGAATGGCACCAGACTTGTGGTACGGATTCATATCAGCCCTGTTGGTGACAACACTTTACTGAAACGTCTTTTTCCGCTTTGGTTTGCACTATTTCTTTGTTCCAGACACAAACATGCCTCACAGGGCCATGCATTCATACAGTCGTGCTGAGCAGAACCACTACATGCAGGGAGAATATGCAAACTAAGCAGAGGAAGGCTTTGACCAGAAATCAAATCTCGACCTTCTTTCATTCACCGTTCAGCTCAAAAGCTCAAGCCATCCAAATAACGACAACTCTGAGTAATTCAAGCATCCTGAGCTGCGTTCACTGCATTCAGTTCCAATGTTTCTGCTTCAATCCATTGTTTGTGTTCATATCAGTAATTAAACTGAACCGCAGTGGAACATCTGTGTGAACGGTTGCATTCCCAAAGGACCCACACGAGCAGAAGAACATTGACGTCACACAGTAGTCACTGCCGTTGAGCAATGAGAGCCGACGAAATCATAAAAACATGAAGGAAGCTGATAAAACTGAGGCACAATAAGTAGCACCAGCTTTTTGTAGAGTATTGACTGAAATTTCTGTAGGAAAGTATGTTGGGAGTGCAGTTAGAGCCACTAGGGCTGAGGTTAGGAGGTGATGCATGCTTCTTTTATAAGTTCATATTCATATTTTTCTCCCAGCCATTGTTTATGTCCAGATTTAAATGTTAAAATTTGAATAAAATGCAACCGTTCAGACTGCAGTCACTTTGAAAACAGTCAGGTAAATATCTAAATTAGATCCACATATGCAAGTGTCGAGGATCAGATATTTTGGAGATCAGAATCGGGCCGTTCAAACTGCCATGAAAAAGCTAACTGTGGGTCACATTTGGGCACAAAATGCAGACTTGGGTTACATTTGCCTGCTGTGTGAACTTAGCTATGATGTGGCTAATATTTGGGGTGATAAAGTGCTAGAAGGTCTTTTATTTATTTAATTTATTTATGTTTTGACCTTCACGTTTAGTCTTGAGAACTGAATCATGACTGAAAGAGTGATATCGGAGCTTCAGCAGACGCTTCTTACTGAGAAATAAATGAAGCACCAACATCCAGCAGGAGCATCAAAATGAGTCGGTAGAAGAAGTTTAGGTATGTGATCAGATTTCTTTTTCAAGTTTTTAGACATGCTTTCAAACCTAACCTAAGACGGCCAAGTCTCTGAAAAAACATTCTCAGACAAGAGTCTGTCCAATTCTCTTTTGGAGGAGAATTGACTAAAAACATGAGGATTCCCCCAGGTGCCACCGACTAACAGACTATCATTGCTCGGCTTCGTTTCTCAGAGGTTGGAGGGCTTTCTACAAGTGGTGCTGCTTATTTATTGAATTACTGAAACATGGCCTTGCAGCAGGACTAAAGCTCACACAGCAGTGTGAAGCTGTTCTCTCTGCAGCCACGGAGACCCTCCCCTCACTCTGATCTGTTTTTCAAACACAGGGAACCCTCAAAGCGTCACTTTATGGCACGCAGAGTTTCCTGAGGTGGCAGCAGCAGAATGGCAGGATGCATTGAAATGGAAATGTGCAAAATGGCCGCGGAGTTTTCTGCATGAAAATGTTTTTTGGTTTTTTTGTTCCTGCTGTATTTTAATGCTTAACCACAGTGGTTTTCCACCATAACCAAGAGGATTTAATGCAAATTAGAGTAAAAGATTCCCAGGCGATTCAGGAACTTCTCCTCATCCTCCCTGACCTCCAAAGCTGTTTTGTATTTGTTTGATTTTTTTTTTTATTTTTTTTACAAGTTTTGGTGTTTTTGTCACTCTTTATGCATCATCTACAGAAAATAATAATTAATTAGCTTCCAAGCAGTTCCAGATAAGACTGGTGGTTCAGCATTGAGTGAGTAACAGAAGACAGCACAGTGAGAAGGTTGATTATTGCACAATTTATAAAACTTCCCCATCTTTTTTACCTTCCATTTTTACCACTGAATTCTCATTTTCTCCTATTGCTTCTGTCCTTATGCTGCAGAGAACCCGCATAGACGATACGTCACTTCGCAAAACAGTGTAAATAAAGCCCAAAAAAGATGTCAGAGTATCCAAGAAGTCATAAATCTCAGTTAATTACACCACATCAGATTCCTCTTGTGAATTAGTCATGGGAAATGAGAACACAGACGCTTTTCCTTCTGTAGCGTTCAAGGAAAAGTTCTGGGTTGATCTGTTGAAGTTAATTTGGCCTACTTGACTTCACAAGTCTTGTGATGTGTGTGTGCACACTGGAGTGTGAAGAAATGGTGCGAACTTTGGGCTGCAGACACGGTTCAGAATATCTGCAATCCTCCCCATGTTACAGTTTCAGAGATTTGGCTCAAGGCTACAGGAAATTATTCTAATGTCTCTGGAGAAAAGAGACTAATATTTATACTCCTTTTCTGAGGGGGTTAGTCGGATTAATTATGAATCAATTATTGAAATAATCGACTAATTTTGCAATCAAGTGGAGTATACAGACTTAAAAAAGACAATTTACTGAAATAACAATACACTCAGAACAGTAATTAAGCCAAAACTGTTGTTACTGTTGTTACATTTTACATATGATTAAAAAACTTGTCTGTAAATATGTTTTTCTGAGAACTGCTTTAGTGGCTGCATTTTATCTTCACCAGGTTCAGATTCTGTTCAACTTTTGTATCAAGCAACTTCATTTATTCATTTATTAATCAGTTAATCCAAAATAATAAACAGGGCAGCCCAGTCTGTACTTACTAATATTACGTCCTTTGCAATAAATGAAGTGTTCACTAAAGGAATGCTGTTTATTTCCTTAATTATGAAAGGAACCAAATTATTTGTTTGGATATATTTTACATATTTCTAATAAAGTAGTTAAATGAAACAGCTGCAGAATGTGCAATTCTTTCAAAATCTGATTAATGATCAGAACAGATTGACTTGTGTGTTAATGTGACTAAATGTCAGAGTTTAGAGGGTGTGAATACTTTTGCAATGGAAGAACAGTCGAAGCGTGAGGTTTGTTGAGGTTTGTTGAGGTTTTCTGAGGTTTGCTGCAGGATCGGTGATCCTGTCGTTTCAGGGAAGTTGCTCAAGGCCACATCAGCTGCTGATAAACCTGGAATTTAATACGACCCTGGGAGCAATATGGGCTGCTGTTATGAATTCATATCCACTTTGTCATTATTTTTTCTTTAACGGTGGGTCATTCTGTCCCTTCAACTCTCATCCAGCTGAAACCGCCCCCCCCCCCCGTACACACACGCCCACACACACACACACACACACACGCCCCCACACACACACACACACACACACCACCCCTCATACCTGGTGGCTGCTGCTGAACCTGATTAATTACTTCCACATCTCGCTCTAATTTAGATGTTGATTAGGAGATTTGGCATTCAGTCTGCAGAACGGGCTTACTCTCTCTCTCCTCTGTCTTAACTCCACTATAAAGAAGGAGTTCTTCTTTAACTCCAGTCTGTGTCTGTAATGTGAAGCCGGTGGTCACCACTCCATTCACACCATTCATCCCAGCAGATTTCCCCTGTGAGGCCCAAATTGAGTTTTCTTCAGCACAAAAGGTGGCCGTTCCTTTTTGACATTAAAACGTTCAATATTCCAGACGGAAGCAGACGTCCTGTCTTCTGCCGAGCACCAATGAACATTTTCATTTGCATGATAGAATTACAGAACTCATTCAAAGGCAGGGTTTTCTATTTTCTTCTTTAATAGTATATCGTTGTCGAGTGACTGGAGATATGGCCCGGTGCTGCTCTGCGGGCCCCATGGGCTCTCCTCTCACACTGCCTTTCATTATTTCTGCTCCCTATGGCGTTTGGCAGGAATGCTTTCTTACCTGTCAGTCAGAACCAAAATGATCTCTGCTTTTTTTTCTTTTTTTCTGAGGGATGATCCAGTCCAAGTCCCCCTCAATTAGGCGGAATGAAAGTGCAAAACAGATTAGCGAGCCTGCTGCTGAACATCTGTCATCCTTCTGATCCTTGTGTGTCATCGTCGACGTCTTAAGGTTCACTGCACGACGCGTCTGTGCAAGCATTACCAAAGCAGAGCTCTGTTTGTTGTGCTTTTGATGGAAAGTGATGGGGATCTTTGGAATGAGCCTCCGTTCTGTAATCATGAGTCATTTCTAAACAATAAGGAGGACCAGCAGGCATCGTTTTACCAGAACAAAGGTCTCAAATTCAGCTCTAATATGTCTGTTTACTGGCATGGCTGCCTCAGGTTCATACAGGAAGGCTGTTTTATTTTTTAAGGCAGCCTGTTTTCACTTTGTGACACATAATCTGTGGTTTCTTTAGATTGGCTTCGGGTTGGGTTTAGATTTAAGTCAGAGCAGAGTCTGGATTGAAGCTTTTAGTGGCCATGACAAGGTCCCTCTGTTAGCTGCAGAGCTGCAGTCACCATAAACTGTGCGATGGGTGATGATGTGAGTCACTGTGACGGACTGAAAACAGGCACACACTCCATCTTTTCCTCACACTTCCATAATAGGACTGAGTCGGCTGCTGGCATTGAGCCTTTAAAAAGTTGTGGTTTCAACATTGATGCACCTTTCAACCTTACTTCATACATTTATTTCCCATTGATATTTAAATACCTTAATTAAATTTCCTTTTTCATTTATTTGTTTGAATTTTTATTTTACATATCTTTTCATCTTTCCACCCTCCTACAGTCCTTCTAGTGAGATGCCAGAGAGAGTAACATAAAGTGGCCCCTCATCCACCTGTTGCTGCACACTGCTGATCAGCTAGCTGAAAGAAGGTGACTGTCATTTTTGTCCGCGTGTGTTTACAGCTCAGGAAATATTAAACTGTTGTAATCGCCTAAACCTAGCAGCAATAATCAAACCTTTTTTTTCACCAAATGCTGATTTCTGAACTCTTAATTCAAAACACTGGGTTCATACAGTTTGAAAAGAATAAGTTTATTTTCTTCGTGTAATTTGAGGCTTGCAAGTAGCATTTTTCCATTTTCTGCAAGTAATTTGTTGAACTTGCATGTTTGAAAACTAAAAGAAATGTGAGTCGACCCGGTAAAATAAAACAGAATTTCACTCAAGAACATATCTGAGGATAATACAGCTAAAAAAAACAAGCTTCTCAGTGGACTATGAATGGTTTTCTATAATAAATAAAAGTTGTGGATAAAATTATTACTTAGCTTTTTTTTTCCAGTTGAAAATGTCTGAAATGTTCCAGCAAAAGCTCTGAGGCACAGACTTGCTTGGAAAACAGGATTTTATTTCAGACAAGCCAAGGACACAAATGAATGTGCAGGACCCAGGAAGAACCTAAGAGCTGAATTTTAGACAGATTCTTCCTCCAGAAACTCTGACCACACAGCCGCTCACTTTCAGCTTCATTAGGTCTAAACATTCAGATCCAGCCATGAATAATATCTTTCTGCTTTCACAGCCTACAGCTTTAACTATAGGCACCGTTGGAGATCCATACCTTACCTTCCTGGCTGCTTTCAGCATAACACTCTTTATTAGAAAGAGGTTTCACTTCTTCTGATGCAGACAAATAATTTTGAAGGCTTAGCTTTAGTTCTTACAAGAAACAGCAATGCATAATCAACCTATAGTATAAATTAGTGCAAAATCAATAATTAAACAGGTCAGCAGCCATCCAGACATAAAACGTTTACAACTTCCCTTTTCTGTATAATATATAGTAAAATTGCAACTAATGGATAATAAAACAATGTATATTCTGAAGATAATCAATTTAACTATGAAAGCCTTTTTAATGCAGTATAAAAAAACCCCCACTAAAAATGCAAATAAAAATATAATCCAATTCATTTTTTGAATAATAAAATAAACATTTTATTGCCTAAAGTGCAATAACAGGATTGCTTTATTGAACTTTTGTTTGTAGTGAAAACCCAGTCTGGTTTCTGTGATGGACTAGATTTTCTGTTTGTTTTATTTCCCCTTTAACCAGCTCCATTTAATTATAGTTAAATTTGGTCAAATAATATTTCTAAGTAAAAAAAGCTATTTCAGAACTTCTAGTACCATTTAAAAACTGTCTGTTGGGTACAGTTAGTAACTCTGTAATTCAGAGTTGGACTCCTTATTATGTTCGTAAGAAGGTGAATTTTACCGACTCTGCTTGGTTTTGCCCTCCTGCAGGGTTGGAGTTTGCCTCCAAAAAACTCCATTACGAAAAAAGTTTGAAATGGAAACTAGAAAACGACTCGCGCTCCTAAGCCCCTGACCCATCCACCCTCTTATCCCCCCGAGTCAATTTCCAGGCAGTGGGATTCTCGAAATGATAGGATGATTTTCCTAATCCCTGCGGATGCGTCTGAGCATGGAGTGAAATGTTTGGACTGTTCCCGTTTCCAGCTGCGCAGACGTCCTGATGGGCGGTGGACTGGCGGCCCAGTTAGCCGATTGGACGGAGAGAAAAAGGTGTTTACAGGATGAGCGCAGCTCTTTTATGTGCATCCTCCCTTTTTCCCAGCATGCTTTCCTCTCACTCTGTGGGTGTCTAAGCTGTAAGCCTCTGGGTGTTTCACAGCTAATGTACAAAGTGTGTCTGAAGTAAAAAGTTAAATAGGTTTGGAATTGAATTAGGCATTTTTCAGAATAAAAGAAGCTGAAGGGGAGCGTGCTAATGAGATAGTTTGGAACATGACTTTTTCCCGGCAGTGGTTGTGAGCGTGAAACTGTCCAGAAGGGAGGAAGAGCAGAAAACTAAAACTAGCCTGGAATAAAGAAAATCAACAACAGACTGATTGATGGGAAATGATTCACTAAATCTTACTCTAAATTACACCCTTAAATCTTCATCCACATTTTATCCACATTTTTGAAAATGTGTTTTATGTCGAGTTTGTTTCATGTTGTTGTCCAGAGTTAAGTAATCCCAGCTGACTGAAAAATGAGCCCAACAGATTGATGTAAATGCTTTCATGACTCTCTCTACCTCGTTCTTCTAAAACCAGCTTCAGCAGCAAACTGAAGTAGTTTAGATTTAATTTAGAACTGGACTTTAACTAGGCCATTGCAACAACTATAAATCATTGTTTTGTTGTAAATGTGCTGCTGTGTTTGGGATCATTGTTCTGTTGATTTGAGTCACTTTGAGCCCAGGTTTGGTGGTCGGACTGATTGTTCCACATTTGACTCTGAATAATTTGGTTGTCTTGGTTGGTTCATGTTTGATTCAGTGACTGTAAGCTGTTCTGGTTCTGTGGTTACAAAATGAGCCCAAATCATCTCCTCACCACCATGATTGATAGTTGCTGTAAGGTTTGTGTTCTGACTCTGTTTGACTGTATTATGTATTGTGACCAATCATTTCTGCTCGCCTTTCATCTGTCCACAGGAGATCATTCCAGACATCTTGTGTTTAGTCTTACTGCCACATTTATTTGAAGAAAGAACTTTTATCTTCAAACCTTTTAAAAACAATCCTCATATAAGTTCAGTCCGTTTCTGTCACCTTTTCATGAATTTTAACTTTTAACCTGTAGAGTGTGAAATGGATCTCTCTATTTTTTAAGCAATATGATGTTCTTCAAATAGTTTGGAAATAGTCTTTTAATCCTTCACAGGTTGGTGGGCAGCAGAAGTTGCTTCTTTAAGGTCTCTATAGTATTTCTGTACTTCATATCAGCAAACTGCCAAAAGTCTGACCTTGGTAGAGAAGTTTGCCTCTGTTAATGACACGTTTACGCTATTTTTGATTATCAGTGCATGATTAATTCTTACATGCAGCAGCTGGAGTTAGTTTTAAAAATATTTCTAACCAGTCCTTCAGTATTTTTACCATGTTTTTGGCATTAACGACAACAAATATGTTGTTTTTAGTTCAGAACTCATTAGACCTTCAGCTTGAGTTTCAAAATCATTCCTTGGAATGCAAAAGTTGGGAATACGTCTATAATTTATCGGTTGATGATGCTTTCAGTTATGCTATACTGATTTACCATTCTTCTGGAAATGTAGGAGACATTCAAATTAAATGTTAGTGTATAATTTAGTATGGGTGGTTTGGATTCCAGTGATGGGCTTTAATGTAGAGCGGATTATCATCAGCGTAGGCGTGGATATGGAGGACATGATGATGGGAGTCATTTCCTTGCTGCAGCAGATGGATGGAGAGATTGATGTGAGAAAACCTGGGACCAACCACACAATGATGCTGCTGATCTGTTTCCATTAATTTCTGCACTGTATGAAACTCTTCCTCTGAGGTTTGAACGTGTCCACAGAGGCTTCCTGCTATCTGCTGCTAACAGTAGCAGATAAGAGCTGCGCAGGATTTTCTCCCGACCACCTTAAAGCACACATTTTCAAGGCTTTAGATTCGCCTGCCAAGCAACGGCCTAATCTGCGCCAGGTTAGAGGAAGGTTATCATCTCATGCAACTTTAATATCGCGAACTGATTCTTTTTTTAATCTGCATCACCACAAATTATTCCCGGACAGAAAGTAATGGAAAAACTCATTACATGATTTAAGGTTAATGGACGAAAACGTTCTTGGTGTGTTTCATCTGGCATCATAGCAGAAGTAGTTTGGATTTTTTCCACCCCTGGTTCTGAAGGGGTGACCCAGATCCGTTAAAGGTTTCTCTGCTTTAGTCCTGCTGGTTTCAGATGAACAGAATGAAGTTGGTGAACTTTTGAGTCCAGGTGTTGTAAAGCAGGGAAACATCTAAAACATACCTGATGGAGCGTCTTGAAAACCAGCTGTGACTCTGTTGGCTGGATGGTTTTCGGATCCTGAGACTTTGTGTCTTGGACAGAGTGTTTGTTGTGTTAATGCAAAAGTAATATGAGACCAGGATATGCAAATATGAATATTAAATACAAAATGTACCTTTTTGTAAATTGATTAATTTGCAGTAATGGAATGAACAACAAAATGTATCATTTTTGGAAAAGGCAAAACTAAAAAAAGGGTAAAATTGGCTTTTAAGGGGTTAATATGTTAGAAACTTTATGAGTAATATGTATGAGGTTTGTAGATTTAAATTCAAACTAAAGATATGTTCATTTTGATTTTCTTTTTCCTTTTTTGTTTAGTGGGACTTTAATACAATTTAGCTTAGTCGCATATCAATGACTGCACAGAAAACAATCAAGTGAAATGCTTCTATTCTTATTTTGTTCTCTTTTGAAAACACCAATTAGTGAAACTGACATTTAAGTGGTTAGTTGGAGTAAATGTAAAATACATTAAATTAATGAGGGGATAATTATGATGATCTTGAAAATACATCTGTGTGTTTAGGAGACACAGGTCCTCACAAGGCGATAAAGATGAATTTCTACCTGTCGTTGCAGCACATTTATCATCCCTGGGAGGAATGGTTCTGAAATCCAGATCAAAGTTCCTGTGAAGCTTTTGACTCCAGAACATTGTCGACATGTTTTAACTTGATTGCGTTGAATTGGCTTTTACAGAAGCTGTAAGCTGCAGCGAGATTATGGTCGTTCCACAACAGCTCAGTTGTTTGGAGATGATAGGGGGCATTGTGTAATTGCTTGTTAGAAGAAAATATGCAACGGGCACGATGGGTTAAATGACAATTAGCGCAGTGTGTGTTCTGGTTTAGATGCATGCGGGAGAAGCTGCTGCTTGCTGTTGCCTGAAGCTCTTTGGAGCTCTGGGTTCACTCTGCGTTTCACTTGACAGGTCTGGCTAAACCGTCATCCTGTTGCTTCTATTCCTGGTTTCTCTTCCCTCCTCTCCACCTCCACCTCCTCTCTCTGGGATGCTGGGGTTAGTACACAGTGACAACTCCCACCCTCCCTGCAGAGTGTCAGTTCACTGGCTCCCCTTTTTCCTGAAATGACAGAGACCGAGTGAGGACGAAGAGCGGAGGGTGTGTGTGTGCGTGGGGGTGCGTGTGTGTGTGTGTGGAGGGTGGGTGGGGGGTTGGAACATGTCAGAGAGAGAAGTGTGAGGGTCCTAACCTTCCCCCCAGCCTGTTCTCTCCTCCTCACCATCTCCTGGCTCTTTTTCCCTTCACTTCTGCTCTTGTATTTAATTCTCAGAGCGGAACGGCTGCCGGGCTGATGGAAGGCGCTCGGACTCAAATTTACTTTCAAGCACACCCGGGCGCTCGTGCACAGACACTCTGATGATCCCGCGCGCCGCGCCGTCCGTTCAGGGCGCTGATTCTCTGCCACATATATGAAATGATTTCTGCGCAGGCACAGAAACACTCAGCAGCAACCTCCTGACAGCTCTCCAGACGCACTCTCTCCACACAGATAACAGATAAAAGCTGTTTTCTTAAGTCCTTTCCGATGTCTCCCCCCCCGCAGCCCAACTCACGTCTCTTTTTCTCCTCATCTCTGTGCGCTAAGTTGTGGGCGTTGGCGGGGTCTGTGTTTGTCTGTGTGTGTGTGAACGTGTTTCGCTGCTTGTATTTGCATTCATGCTGCGTCTCACCACTTTGTTTGTGCAGATGTGTGGAGAATAGACAGGAGTGACTACTGACAAAACAACCACGTGTAATGTCTACGATCTGATGCCAAAGGATCAGGATTCAAGAAAAAATTGCAGAATTTTTTTGTGCAACATGACAATAAAGTTTTTACTCTGCAGTCATTAGAAAGACTAAGTACACCCCCACTGCTTCCGTAGGATTGAAACGGAAAGTAACACTCAGGTTTAAGGCTCTTATCAGTTATTCTATCGACTGTTCTGACGATTAATCAATTAATCGGATTAAAAATGCACATTCTGCACATTTTTCTTTTAATCACTTATCTTTTCATATAATATTAGAAATACATTGAAAGAAGCAAGTAATTAAATTCCTTCTTTAAATAAGTAAATAAACATTTTATTATCCAAAATGCAACAACACGCATTCCTTTAGTGAATGCTTGATCTGCAGATGCACAGGATGCATCTGCAGCTAACAAAATTCTCCTACCATCAATGTGAAAAGCTCAGTTCTGCAAAATTTAATATCAATACAGTTTAGGGATGATCTGGTGATTAATATTTTATTAACTGATTAAGAAATGGATGCAGAAGATCCTGAAGAATTTTTTTTTTTTTTTTTTTTTTTTTTTTTTACAGAATTGTAACCAGGTGAAACTAAAACGGCCACTTGAGGAATTCTGGGTAGAACAGACTTACAGACAGATACGTTTTTGTTTGTTTGTTTTTTATATATTTTTTGTGCAGTTTTGGCTTAATTACTACTCTGTGTTGTTCCTTGAGTCTCTATTCTCCAGCTAATGATTAATCAATTACTAAATTGACAATTATTTCAGTAACTGATAATTAATCTTATTAATAATTTCCTTATAAAATCAGGAGTTTAGGTAGTTTGGACAGTATGGATGCTCTTGCATTTTAATGGCCTTTATAGAAGCAACTGAACGTAATTTTAAAATCCATCATTCCACAGAGCAAAAGATTATTTCCAAGTGGAAAGATTTGTGGCAACTACCAATCTATTCAGGCATGGATGTCCCAATAAATTCACCCCAAGGTCAGACCATGCATTGCTTGGAGGAACTAAACGGGTGAGGAGAAAATACTAAGCAAGGACGACTCTCTCTCTCTCTCTTTCCAAAAAAAGAGAAAGGTTTGCAAAGCTGCATTTGAATAACAGAAATGTTTCTGCAATGATATCCTCTGGGCAGATGTGAACAAACAGACGTTAAGTCGTGATCCACATGTCCATCTATAGAAAAAGCCAATTATAGGATAAACACCTGATAGCAGCTGATGACGCAGCTGACGTGAAACTCAAAGTATTTTAGAGTCAAGTCTGAATTTGTCGGACTGACAGCTGAGGTTTGGTCTTCACTGTACAACAGAATAGCTGAAAAAAATTCCAGTCAAAGTCCAGGTTTCCCACTGACTGAAAAGCTGTACGGTGTCTTCAGAGAGCCGTGCAGAAACAAATGTCTGCAAACCTCAACAAGCTGAGCGAACATAAAAAGTGGGTAAAAAC
The DNA here is from genome assembly GCA_903067055.1 of Poeciliopsis paucimaculata. Classification (NCBI taxonomy): domain Eukaryota; kingdom Metazoa; phylum Chordata; class Actinopteri; order Cyprinodontiformes; family Poeciliidae; genus Poeciliopsis; species Poeciliopsis paucimaculata. The sequence goes on along the minus strand of CAEGAD010006075.1, from coordinate 1,772 downwards.
TTCTCCAGAACACGAGAGACTGACAGAAACGTCTGCTGGGAGTCGAAGCTGGACAAGCTTGTTCTATAAACTGTTGAATGTTGGATTAAAGTTCTTTATTTTCTGAAACTGAGCTGGAAATCCAGCCGCCTAATGACAGCAGTTTGGCTCTGACATGGACAGAGGTTTGTGCGTCATAAGAAACCATGATCACTTTTAAAAGTATCTGAGCACACCTCAGAGATTCATTCCTCCCCACCAGGAGAGGGAGAAGTGGTTGCATGCTTTCTGGTTATCATTCAATGGAAAATGGAGCTCAGACCTGGAAACTTGTCAGAGTTTCCAAATACTCCCCTGCAGATGAAGCCTTCTGATAGCACTATGCAAATGTCTTTATGTTGGTTTCCCATGATGACATCAGCATGCCAGACAGGTCCTGTTCCCAGGCCTAGCAGAGGTCAGATTAAGATGCATTTTCATGAGACTAACACAGTGAATTGGATTTCTAAAGGTCACACTGTTGCACCTTCATCTGTCAACCACATTGTTTTTATCTGACCTCTCATTTAACCCAAAGGATAGAATAGAAACAACAATCAGCATCCTTGTATGTTGTTAAATACACAAAACATAAAACCTCCCAGCGAGAGGTGAAAGATGCCTGTTTATAAAAGAAGAATCGGTCTGATAATTTCCTGATTGGATAGGTGACTACATGTCTCTGTTTTGGGATGGGTGAAGTGGGTGTAGTGGTTCCTGTTTTACTGGATTCAAATGTTGAAGTTTCCAGAAGAAAAAAGGAGCTCTCTATGCAAGATCTGACTGGCAACAAATCACAAAAACACAAAATCCTGCCAAGTGTTTCTTGTGCAAATGTATTTGAAATGAGACAAAACTAACTTACAGGTAACTTTTCAGCAAGAAATATGAGCTTATATTAAGTCAATATTTCCTTAATACTGGTAAAGCCCTAGTTACAAGTGAAATAGTAACCAGTAGAAGAAGACAATAAGTTCAATAAGTTAAAATGTTTTGTTCCAGTGGCAGATTATTTCACCTTTAACTTGCATTTTTTCATCAATATTAAGGAAACATTGACTTAAAACAAGTTCCTATATCTTGGTGAGGTTTTACTTTTGTCACATGATGGACGTTGTTTTGTTGTCTTGATGAGATTCAGGACATGATGGAGAAGCAAAAAGCAGTTTGAGGAGCTTTATTAAGATTTTGATCAATGTTTGCCTGTTTCTGATATGTTGGGAGAATCTTGAGAAAGGAGCTTTGCAGTCGCTTGCCGTCCTCTCTGCATGTTCAGCCGGTTTGTTTCTGCATTAGAGGAGCCATCAACAGTGGATAATTGTCCCACAGATGTTGGCCCGCCCCCATCAGAGTATCAGTTTCTAATCTGTGACCGCAGATGGATTAATTACCAGCTTTAATCAATCCGCTTTGACCAACATAATACAGCCCAGTCGCACTGATGTCCGGACTTTAATGGACACTCTCCTAAAAGACAGCTGCCGACATTTGTCCTCCAAAGGTTTCAAATTTAACGAGTTTTGAGTTTTTTTCAAATAAAATTGACACAATAGGGACTTTTCACGCGTTAGCTACAATTTATGAGAGAAATATGAAAAAGAAGAAAGATTAAAAACAAAGAACCGTTTAGAAAATGTAATTTTATTTATATATATTAAAGTAATGTATAATTAAAAAATATATATATAAAAAATTCCCTTCTCACCCACCGCGGGTGGTTCTTATCCTCTGAGCTCGGGTCCTCTACCAGAGGC